>JASVEL010011136.1:0-94744 GCA_032618575.1 Nicotiana noctiflora
AGTTCAAAATTCAGAAATTTAACCAACGGCCTATCAAATCTTTACCCGAGCCCCCGGGCTCCAAACCAAACATGTACACAACCTCAAAAACACATTATGGACTTGTTCGTGCGATCATATCGCCAATATCACTTCGTTTCAATCAAATCAAGCCCCAAACTCATGGTTTTCATAGTTTTGATTTTCAAAACTTCTTAACTTGGAACTCAAGGTCCAAAACATCTCAAACGACATCCAAATGTCACCAAACTTTACAGAAATCACATATATAATATTTAAGACTTGTACTGGGCGTCGGAACCAAAATACGAGCCCGATACCAAGGTCTATTAATTTATTTCCTTTAATAATTGCATCAAAAACAATTTCACATAAAAATTCATAACTTGGGCTCTAGGCCTCAGAATTCGACTTCGGACACATGTCCAAGTCCCATATTTTCCTACGGACCTCTCGGGACCATCCAATCTCGGGTCCGGATCCGTTTACCAAAAATGTTGACCGAAGTCAACCATATCAATATTAATATCATTTTTATCCACATTTCTCATAGAATTCATATTTTCTATCACAAAATCTTTCCGGCTACATGCTCGGATCGTGCACGTAAATCGAGGAAACATAGAATGAGGTTTTCAAGGCCTCAGAAGCTCGAAATTATTAATAAAATAAGTGATGACCCCTTTGGTCGTCACATTTATTTTGGCTTGAAACTTGAGTTTCGATTATGTGGGCCCGGGGTCGATTTTTACTATTCCAGGCAGAATGTTGTAAAAATCATATTTAGCTATATGAACTAGTTTGTTAAGTACAATAGATGATATTAAATCAATTTTGTATAGATACGATTGGATTGGAGCCAAATTCGAAAGGAAAAGGCATTGCTACGGATTGAATCGTTCCGTAAACTTTCGAGGTAAGTGTTTGTTCTATCCTAGCTTGAGGGAATAGCGATTGAGTTTATGTGTAAATTATGATATGTGGAGTCCGGCATATAGGCATGGTGTCGAGTATCTATACGTTAGGGATTGAGCATGACCGTGATTCTTAAAAATGGATTAAATTCTTATTAATCCTAAGTGATTATGTGAAGGAAAATTATTAATGGTTTTATACCGGTAAAATACATATAGATTATTGATGTGAAGAGTTATTGGTGTTACATCAGTAACAAAGGTAAATCGTTGATTCATTATCATTTATTGGTTTTATACCGGTAGAGTGCATATAAATTGTTGATTAAGAGTTATTGGTATTACACCGGTAACAGGGATGTCTCGTTGATTTATTGTCATTTATTGGTTTTGTACCGGAAATATAAATACTGTTAAAGTGAAGATTATTGGTTTAATACCGGTAATACTTTTATATACTCACTGTTAATCGGAGATTATTGGCTTAATGCCGGTAATATACATTATTAAAGAATTGGGATCGTGTGGCGTGCCAACCACTTTTATGATAAGAAATGGGATCGTGTGGCACGCCGACCACAAAGTGATTTGAATCTTGGCATTGGCCATAGTTGCCGGTAGCTTATTGTTATGTTTGGGAGCGGGTGGTACGCCTACCACAAGATATAACTTATTGTTATGTTTGGGAGCGGGTGGTACGCCTACCACAAGATATAACTTATTGTTATATTTGGGAGCGTGTGGTATGCCTACCACAAGATATAACTTATTGTTACATTTGGGAGCGGATGGTACGCCTACCACAAGATATGAAATGAAAAATGAATTGAGACATGAAAAATAGATTTGTTCCATTGATCAGATTACTCCGGATATTGTAAGATATGACTGTTATTTCAGAGCAGATTTCTTTCCTTATAAACGTTCGATAATGTTTTCTGATGTTGTATATGTATATATATTTCAACTGTACAGGTTTATGTGAGTGACTGGCCGTAGTCTCGTCACTACTTCGCCGGGATAGGCCAGGCACTTACCAGCAAATGGGGTCGGTTGTGCTGATACTACACTCTGCGCTCTTTTTGCGCAGATACAAGTTACAGACAGCAGCAGCAGCAGTAGCACGATTGTGGATATTCCAACTATTAAGACTACGAGGTAGCCTTGCAGGCGTCCGCTGGACCCGTTGTCTCCTCTATCTATGTATTTCATTCTGTTATCTCATGTATTCGAGATAAACGGCTTATAATTCTTTCAGACGATTATGTGTATTATTCTTAGAAGTCCGTGAGTATTATGACACCAATCTTGTGTAGTGTATCATATTTGATAAAATTGACTAAGTCTTCTGCTAAGTTTAATTATTTCGCTGTAATTATATGATTTTATTTAAAGTCTTAAGAAGAGATTTGTAACTAATGAACAATGTAAGTAACAATTGGCTTGCCTAGCTTCCAGTAGTAGGCGCCATCATGACTCCCGATGGTGGGAAATTCGGGTCGTGACAAGTTGGTATCAGAGCACTAGGTTGCATAGGTCTCACAACTCATGAACAACCTTAGTAGAGTCTGAGGGATCGGTACGAAGACGTCTGTAATTATCCCTTAGAAGCCACAGAGTTAGGAAATTTTCACCTTCATTCTTTCCTATCATGCGAGTTTGTTCTTCAAATGTTAAGTTGAATTTCTACTCTTGTCTTCCCATGAATAGCGAAGGCATGTACCGCTTCTTCAGCCGATAATGGAACAGGTTGGTGATAGATCAACGATGCCTTCAGAAGCTTTACGGAGTTTCGTATAAGTTTCACCAAACTCTTCGCTATCTCCTTCAATGGTGCATCTTTTGAGAACCCAAGGTAATTTATTGACCGTTGCTATGAGATATTGCAGAACGCGGGAAAAGTTGAAAGCGAGAGGGTTGATTTTACTGTGTTTCGTGTATCGAGTGAAGTAGTGGAAACATAATGTATTTACTAACCGGCTGTGATTTTAATGGACCTTGACGTCTGGTTGATTTATTTAAAGTTGTGAAGGATAATTATTGTGGACTATCGGATGTTGTGACTTTGACTTATAGCCAAAAGGGGGGAAATGGACTATTAGTGAATGGACCGAATGGCCATGTTTTATGTCGGTTTTGGCTTGGAATGTATACATATGGTATGGAAAGGTCCCCCAAATAAATTATGCATGTTTGAGGCTTAGTACTCTGCAGGGGGTAAGAATCATCCCAAAGAGTAATAAAGAGTATATGAGCAAATCAGGTAGTTCAACAGTGTCAAGCTAGCATAGCAAAAGAGGTACTTGGTCGTCAATGTTTGTGACAAGCCTATGAAGAGGGCAGACTGGCTATGCGACATTACCTACTCAATCCTATTTGTAGAAATGTTTGGAGGAGTTACCTCCCTGACTCTTTGAAATGTGTGGTATGTATGATCTGAATGATCATGCCAGGTTATTATGACAGTGTCCGAATATGTCGTCATGTCCAATAAGTTAGCTGACCCTCAAAGGAATTGTTGTGAATGTGGTAGATTGGAGAAATATAATTTACGAAGGCACTCAAGCTACGTGCCCGTTGCAGTCAATACTTAACTCACATGAGCAGCCAGGGTTAGAGGTCAGGATGTTTGAGGTGGAGGTGAGACTCCTAGAGGTGGAGATCTAGTTGTTGACATAATTTTTATGGTGTGACTGAGGTCACTACACCAGATGATGTTATCACATGTACAATTCTGATTGTTATAAAAGGAATATTTTTCCTCAATTTGATTTGATCTTTGAAGAATTGAGGCAAGTCCTCTTAATATGCTCCGCTCATGAGTGAGCTTCGAAATCATCAAATCTACTTATGTGAATACTCACGTTGTGCTATTAAATGGGGATAATTATCCCTATTATTATGTGTTGGTCACTAGGAATATTGATGAGGTCGAAAGTGACTTTATATTATTTACTACAATGGGAATTGATGTAATTCTTGAAATAATTATTTTCAATGGTTAAATTGTATACCATGTCGGTATGAGGGTTCTTTTATGATGTGACACTCTTTGACGGACAATAGTTGAAAATAAGAAAGAAAGGAAATGAAAAACATCAGTGGCACAATGTGCAAATACTTGTGATTTAGAGTGGAGGATGAGATCCTCAAAATTTTTGTATAACGTGAAACTATTTATTTTAAAAACCGAGCTGCAAGCTGCGGTGAATATTATATGATCACAAGGTCCTGGTGGTGAAAAGTTTGTGTTTAAAATTTTCCCTTTCTGGAAATAAAAATCTAGCACAATATCCTAAATTTGAGTCATGCCTGTTAGGATTATTTGACAATCCTTGCATAGTTTCTATTCATATCTAACCATTTCTATTTTGTAACCATGGAGTTGTAGACTTTGAGAGGAGCACCAGCTAAGAATAAGTATGACTTATTAATTCGGGAAAGTAATCATGAGGTTTTCATACCCCATTGTGAGTAAAGTGGGAGTTTTGGAATAAGATATTTGATAACAGGGTTAATTGACAATGTTGTAATTTAGGAACAACTCGTATGGCCAGAGTCATGAAAATGTGCATACGTATGAGGTGTTCGTGCCTTATGTAGACTTATCGTTGTAGTCTTTATTGTTTCCATATTGACATACTCCCGCAGTCAGAAGGAGCATGCGGAACATCTCAGAGTGGCTTTGCAAAAATCTGAAAAATAGGCAACTATATGCAAAATTTTCGAAGTGTGAATTTTGGCTAAGTTCATTTGTATTCCTTGGTCATATTGTGATGGCAGCAGGTATTCAGGTTGATCCAAAGAAGATTGAGGCAGTCAAGAACTGGCCTAGACCGACATCAGCCACAGAAATTTGAAGTTTCTTAGGATTAGTGGGTTATTATCGGCGATTCGTGGAGGGGTTTTCATCTATTGTAAC
The DNA here is from genome assembly GCA_032618575.1 of Nicotiana noctiflora. Lineage (NCBI taxonomy): Eukaryota > Viridiplantae > Streptophyta > Magnoliopsida > Solanales > Solanaceae > Nicotiana > Nicotiana noctiflora. The sequence goes on from JASVEL010011136.1 coordinate 4,837, forward strand.
CCCACTGACCAGACTGACACAGAAAGGTGTTCAATTTGAATGGTCAGATGAATGTGAAGCGAGCTTTCAAAAGCTCAAACAGCCTTGACCACAGCACCGGTATTGGTTTTACCCACAGGTACGGGACCTTATACCGTTTATTGTGATGCTTCCCGTATTGGGCTTGGTGCAGTGTTAATGCAGGATGGCAAGGTTATTGCCTATGCTTCGAGGCAGTTGAAGATTCATGAGAAGAACTATCCAGTGCATGATCTAGAATTGGCGGCGATTATTCACGCATTGAAGATCCGGAGGCATTATTTGTATGGTGTAGCATGTGAAGTATACACCGATCATAAGAGTCTTCGGTATTTGTTTAAACAGAAAGAGTTGAATTTGAGGCAGAGAAGGTGGCTAGAATTGCTGAAAGATTATGATGTCACCATTTTATATCATCCGGGAAAAGCAAACGTGGTGGCCGACGCTTTGAGTAGGAAGTCAGCCAGTATGGCAGTCTTGCTTATATTCCAATCGATCAGAGGCCACTTGCTTTGGATGTTCAGTTCTTGGCCAACCGATTTGTGAGGTTGGATATTTCTGAGCCTAGTCGAGTTCTAGCTTGCACGATCGCTCGCTCTTCATTAATGGATGCATATCCGCGATCAACAATATAATGATTCTTATTTATGTGACCTTAGAGATACGGTTCAGCGAGGAGGTGCTAAATATGTCACCCTAGATGATGATGGGATTCTGAGGTTGCAAAGGCGCATTTGTATGCCAAATGTTGATGGCCTTAGAGAATTGATTTTAGAAGAAACTCACAGTCTGCGGTATTCTATTCACCCAGGCGCAGCGAAAATGTATCAAGATTTGCGACAACATTATTGGTGGCGCAGAATGAAAAAAGGATATTGTGGCATATGTGGCAAGGTGTCTTAATTGTCAGCAGGTTAAATATGAACATCAGAGACCTGGCGGTTTATTTCAGAGAATTGAAATTCCAGAATGGAAGTGGGAGCGAATCACGATGGACTTCATTTCTGGACTTCCGATGACTAGGAAGAAGTTTGATGTTGTTTGGGTGATTATTGATAAGCTAACCAAGTCAGCTCATTTTGTTCATATTGCCACTGCCTATTCATCCGAGAGGTTAGCTGAGATTTATATCAGGGATATCGTTCGCCTTCATGGTGTGCCTATCTCTATTATTTCAGATCGAGGTGCACAGTTTACCTCACATTTCTGGAAGGCGATTCAACGAGAGTTGGGAACGTAAGTTCAGCTAAGTACAACCTTTCATCCCCAGACGGATGGTCAGTCCGAGAGGACTATTCAGATACTAGAAGATATGCTTCGGGCGTGTGTTATTGATTTTGGAGGTTCGCGGGATCAATTCCTGCCTTTGGCAGAGTTTGCTTATAATAATATTTATCAATCGAGCATCCAGATGGCTCCTTATGAAGCTTTGTATGGTAGGCAGTGTCGTTCTCCGGTTGGATAGTTTGAACCGGGAGAAGCTCAGTTATTGGGTACGGATTTAGTTCAGGAGGCCTTAGATAAGGTCAAGATTGGCTTCGCACAGCTCAGTCTATACAGAAGAGCTATGCATATCACAAGGTTCGAGATATAGCTTTCATGGTTGGGGAGCGAGGATTGCTCCGAGTATCGCCTATGAATGGCGTGATGAGATTTGGAAAGAAGGGCAAACTTAGCCCTATGTTTATTGGCCCATTCGAGATTCTTGATCGTGTGGGAGAGGTGGCATATTAACTTTTCTTGCCACCTAGCTTATCAGCTGTACATCTAGTATTTCATGTGCCCATGCTCCGAAAATATCACGGCGATCCATCGCACGTGTTAGATTTCAGCACTGTCCAATTGGACAAAGATCTGTCATATGAGGAGGAGCAGGTAGCTATTCTACATCGACAGGTTCGACAATTGAGGTCGAAGGGTTTTCCTTCTGTGAGAGTTCAGTGGAGGGGTCAGCCTCCTGAGGCATCGACCTGGGAGTTCGAGTCTGACATGCGGAGCCGATATCCTCATCTATTCCATGACTCAGGTACTTCTTTCTTTTGTCCGTTCGAGGACGAACGGTTGTTTTAGAGGTGGAGAATGTGATGACCCAAAGGGTCATCACTTATTTTATTAATCATTTCGAGCTTCTGATATCTTGAAAACCTCATTTATAGTTGCCTCGATTTTGCGTGCACAGTTCGGGCGCGAAGCTGGAAAATGTTTATGTTGAAATATGTGAAATATGTGAAACATTTGAAGAATTTTGATATTAGTATTGATATGGTTGACTTTGGTCAACATTTTTGGTAAACGGACCCGGACCCGTAATTTGACGGTCTCATAAAATCCGTAGAAAAATATGTGTCACGACCCTAGTTCACCAATTGTGAACATGTCGTGATGGCACCCAGTCCCCACGACTAGGTAAGCCTAACACGTTGCGGAATCCATAAATTATAAACACTTAAATAGGAAACGGCGGAAAATAACATAAAAGATATGTAATCCGTGCCGCTTGGCACATACATCCGTCACAAAATAAATAAAACACTACCAAGATCCGGAACCCCACGGTAACACAGACTAAAAGAGAAATACAACTGGGGCTCTATGTATAAAGAGTTTCTAACAACGAAATGAGGAAAAATGTCAACTAGAAATACTAGAATAGAAGGGAAGCCTCCGGATCCGCGGACGTAGCAGATCATATCTCGAAGTCTCCCAGAAAGCTGCGAGAATCACCTAGTACGAGCCTGCTTCGATGTACCCGGATCCGCACAACAAAAGTGTGCGAGAAGAGTAGCATGAGTACACCACGGCGGTACTCGGTAAGTGCCAAGCCTAACCTCGATGGAGTAGTGACGAGGAAGGTCAGGGCCCTACTGAGAAACAATAATATAATGATGATAACAAAATAAACAGTTTAAACGATAATAATTTCCGAAATAACAACAATAAGATGATTACTGCAACTGTCTACAATTAAACTAACAACAAATAACCAACTCAATAAAACAAATCCAGGATCTGTGGGAATTGAACCCACAGTCCCATTCTCAGTATCTCCGGGTCTCCGGGAATCGAACCCGCAGTCCATGTCTCAATAATATCTAAATAACTCAGGATCTTCGGGAATCGAACCCACAGTCCCTACCAATAATTCAGGATCTCGAGAATCGAACCCGTAGTCCACATTCCAATAACTCAGGATCTCGGGAATCGAACCCGTAGTCCCTACCAATAACTCAGGATCTCGGGAATCGAAACCGTAGTCCCTACCAATAACTCAGGATCTCGGGAATCGAACCCGTAGTCCCTACCAATAACTCAGGATCTCGGGAATCGAACCCGTAGTCCCTACCAATAACTCAGGATCTCGGGAATCGAACCCGTAGTCCCTACCAATATCACATCGGGTCTCTGGGAATCGAACCCACAGCCCTGGGTCTCCGGGAATCGAACCCGCAGTCCACAAGCACAGCCAATTAAGGAAATCCAGAGAGAGAAATAATTATGCTCAACTATAACTTCACCGAAAAATAGTGCCAATAATTAACAAGGAGTTCAAATAAGGCAATTAGGCAACTAAACAGTTAAGTGCTACCTAATCATGCTCTTCTAACCACTACCGGGTAAAATATCAAATTAACAACCAAGACAAGGATATCGCTCATCGAACATTTGAATAAAGTACGTGTTCAACAACCAGCGCATGTACACGCCCGTCACCTCGCGTACAAGGCATTTAAACTATCACATAATATCCTAGGGGTGAAAATTCCCCCACGCGAGGTTAGACAAGCCACTTACCTCAATTCGGTACAAAACCGCTAAGCAATAACCCTCTTGCCACGAATGTCGGCCTCCACAAGTGTAGAATCTGATAAAAATCAATAGAATCACATCAAAATAGGCCAATTGGGCATTACCCAATCAAATTAACTCAAAATTCACCAAAACCCACAAGTTGCCAAAACCCGACTTTCGGTACGCTTATCGAAAAATCACGAAAAATATATATTCGGGTTCCTTATCTCAATACGAGTCTGAGCATATCAATTTTACCAAAATCGGACTCCATTTGCCCATTCAAAACCTTGATTTTCTAAAGTCCAAGACTAGGGCTAAACCCTCCATAATTACCCCAAATTCCTCCATTTTCATGATATAATTGCATGATATTATCAATACTAATCATAATATGAGTTCATAGTTGATTACATGATGATTTCCCTTGATTTCCTCCTCAAAATCGCCCAAAATCGCCCTTAAGCCGAGACCCCCAAATGTTAAAATGTTTCTGAAATTTTTCTAACTTCTGATACACTTACTTACAGCGATTTTCGCTTCCGCGGAACATTTTCCGCTTCTACGCTCCCGTATCCGCGACCAAAGGGTCGTTTCTGCGGTTCCAGGCCTAGCCGGCCATTTTCCGCTTCTGCGATATACGGACCGCCTCTGCGCGTCCGCTTCTGCGAAGACTCGATCGCTCCTGCGGAAATTTCCGCTTCTGCGGCTAGCGTCCGCCTCTGCGGACTCGCCTAAGCGGATCCCTTCCGCTTCTGCGATGGCCGCTTCTGCGGCTCCCTTTCCGCTTCCGCGATTCCGCTTCAGCGGAAAATTCTCCGCTCCTGCGGTCACAAGCGCGCTCCTGCGCACCTCGTCCGCTTCTGCGGACTCGCTCCTGCGTCCAAAAGTCCGCAGGAGCGGAAACAACAGAAGCAGTGCACCAGTTCTGCAATTTTCCATGTTTTTCTCCCGATTAACCATCCGAAAACACCCCGAGGCCCCCGGGACCTCATCTAAACATACCAACACATCTTAATACCTAATTCGAACTTGCTCAAATCCTCAAAACACGTCTAACAACATCAAAACCCATAATTCTCATCGAATTCAAGCCTAAATTTCTTAAAACTTTCCGAATTGCATATTCGATCAAAAACCCGTCCAAACGACGTCCGAATGACCTGAAAATTTGCGGACATATCCAAAATCTCATAACGAAGCTACAGAAATTGTCGGAATTCCATTCCGACCCCCGGATCGAAATCTCACCTATCGATCGGATTCGCCAAAATTTCAACCTTCGGCATTTCAAGCCTAATAGAGCTACGGACCTCCAAAATACATTCCGAACGCGCTCCCAACCTCGAAATCACCTAACGGAGCTAATGGAACCATCGGATTTCCGTTCCGAGATCGTCTTAACACTGTTCCGGCTACGGACCGTTTTCTAGTTTCAAAGCTCTTATTTAGGGACTAAGTGTCCCAAAATGCTCAAATTTTTTGGAACCAACTCTCCCGGCAACCCACAATAGCAGAAATGAACTTAGGGGAACAGTTAAATTAGGGATTGGGGCGTAATTTTCTAAAACGACCGGTCGGGTCGTTACACCTTCCCACACTTAAAGATTCGTTCGTCCTCGAACGAGCATAGAAAACATACCTGAAATAGTGAAAAGATGAGGGTACTGGCTGCGCATATCCTGCTCGGTCTCCCAAGTCGCCTCCTCGACCGGCTGGCCCCGCCACTGAACCTTTACCGAAGCGATGTTCTTTGACCTTAGCTTTCTGACTTGCCTGTCTAGAATGGCTACTGGCTCCTCAACATAAGACGGATCCTTGTCTAGCTGAACAGATGTGAAATCCAACACGTGTGACGGGTCACCATGGTATCTCCGGAGCATGGAGACATGAAATACGGGGTGAACTCCGCCTAGGCTGGGAGGTAAGGCCAACTCGTAAGCAACCTCCCCAACACGCCTCAAAATCTCAAAAGGGCCAATAAATCTAGGACTCAACTTTCCTTTCTTCCCAAACCTCATAACACCTTTCATGGGCGAGACTCGAAGCAGAACCCGCTCGCCAACCATAAAAGCCACATCGCGAACCATCTTGTCCGCATAACTCTTCTGTCTAGACTGGGCTGCACGAAGTATGTTCCGAATCACCTTGACCTTGTCCATAGCATCCTGAACCATATCAGTACCTAGCAACCTGGCCTTGCCCGACTCAAACCAACCCACTGGAGACCTGCACCTCCTACCATATAGGGCCTCATACGGTGCCATCTGAATACTAGACTGGTAGCTGTTGTTATAAGCAAACTCCGCCAGTGGCAAGAAGTGATCCCATGAACCTCCAAACTCAATCACGCACGCACGGAGCATATCCTCCAAAATCCGAATAGTGCGCTCGGACTGCCCATCAGTCTGGGGGTGAAATGCTGTGCTCAGCTCCACCCGAGTACCTAACTCCTGCTGTACAGCTCTCCAGAACCGTGAAGTGAACTGAGTGCCTCTATCTGAAATGATAGAAACTGGAATACCATGCAGCCGAACTATCTCCTTGATATAGATCTCCGCCAGTCGCTCCGATGAATAAGTAGTGCTCACCGGTATAAAATGGGCGGACTTGGTCAGCCGATCCACGATAACCCAAATAGAATCAAACTTCCTAATAGTCCGTGGAAGCCCAGATACAAAGTCCATGGTGATGCGCTCCCATTTCCACTCTGGAATCTCAATCCGCTGCATCAATCCACCCGGACGCTGATGCTCATACTTCACCTGCTGGCAATTGAGGCATCTAGAAACGTAATCAACTATATCCCTCTTCATCCGCCTCCACCAGTAATGTTGTTTCAAGTCCTGATACATCTTCGCGGCACCCGGATGGATGGAATACCGCGAACTATGGGCCTCTGCTAGAATCAGCTCTCGAAGGTCATCTACATTGGGCACACAGATACGGCCCTGCATCCTCATAACTCCATCTTCCCCGATGGTAACATCCCGAGCATCACCACGCCGAACTCTATCCTGAAGGACAAGCAAGTGAGGGTCGTCGAACTGACGCTCACTGATGCGGTCAAATAGAGAAGACCGAGAAACCACACAAGCTAGAACCCGGCTGGGCTCCGAAAGATCCAGTCTAACCAACTGCCTGGCCAAAGCCTGAACATCCATCGCCATAGGCCTCTCCGAAGCTGGTAGATATGCCAAGCTTCCCAAACTCTCTGCTCGACGACTCAAGGCATCAGCAACCACATTAGCCTTGCCCGGATGATAGAGAATAGTAATATCATAGTCCTTCAGTAGTTCCAACCATCTCCTCTGACGCATATTCAGGTCCTTCTGCTTAAGCAAATGCTGCAAGCTCCGGTGATCAGTGTAGATCTCACAAGGAACTCCATATAAATAATGACGCCAAATTTTCAAGGCGTGAACAATGGCAGCTAGCTCCAAATCATGAACAGGGTAATTCTTCTCATGCACCTTCAGCTGTCTCGACGCGTAGGCAATCACCCTACCGTCCTGCATCAATACTGCACTGAGTCCAACTCGTGAGGCATCACGATATACTGTATAGGACCCCGAACCTATAGGCAACATCAAGATAGGGGCCGAAGTCAAAGCTGTCTTGAGCTTCTGAAAGCTCGCCTCACACTCCTCTGTCCACTGGAAAGGGGCACCCTTTTGGGTCAATCTGGTCATAGGTGCTGCAATCGAAGAGAACCCCTCTACGAAACGACGGTAGTAGCCCGCCAAACCAAGGAAACTGCGTATCTCAGTAGCGGAGGAGGGTCTGGGCCAACTCTGCACGGCCTCCACCTTCCTCGGATCTACTCGAATACCATCACTCGACACCACGTGGCCCAAAAATGCCACAGAACTCAACCAAAATTCACATTTAGAGAACTTGGCATAAAGTTGCTTCTCCCTCAGGATCTGAAGCACTATCCTCAAATGTTGCTCGTGCTCTTCCCGGCTCCGAGAATATACTAGAATATCATCAATGAAGACAATCACGAACGAGTCCAGATAAGGCCTGAACACACTGTGCATCAAATGCATAAATGCTGCTGGGGCATTAGTCAACCCAAAAGACATCACGAGGAACTCATAGTGACCATACTGGGTCCTGAAGGCAGTCTTCGGGATATCTGGCTCCCGAATCTTCAGCTGGTGATACCCAGAGCGCAAATCAATCTTAGAAAACACATGTGCGCCCTGTAACTGATCAAATAAGTCATCAATACGGGGCAAAGGATACCGGTTCTTCACTGTAACCTTATTCAGCTGACGATAGTCAATACACATATGCATAGAACCGTCCTTTTTCTTCACAAACAATACGGGAGCACCCCAAGGCGAAACATTGGGTCGAATAAAACCCTTGCCCAATAACTCCTGTAACTGATCCTTCACTCCTTCAGCTCAGGAGGAGCTATACGGTACGGTGGAATAGAAATGGGCTGAGTGCCCGACAACAAGTCAATAGCAAAGTCAATATCTCTGTCGGGCGGCATGCCCGGAAGATCAGCTGGAAATACATCAGCAAAGTCACGTACCACATGAACAGAATCAATAGAGGGAGGGTCAATACTGACGTCCCGCACATAGGCAAGATAAGCAGCACACCCCTTCTCAACCATACGCCGAGCCTGCCGAGAAAAGAAATAACACGGCTATGGGTGTGATCTAGAGTACCACTCCACTCAATACGTGGAATGCCTGGCATAGCCAGCGTCACGATCTTGGCGTGACAATCAAGAATAGAATAATGGGGCGACAACCAGTCCATGCCCAGAATAATATCAAAATCGACCATCCCGAGCGACAATAGATCCGCTCTGGTCTCAAAATCACAAATGGTAACCAAACACGACCGATATACGCGGTCCACAGCCAAAGAATCACCCACCGGAGTGGAAACATAAATGGGGGCACTCAAAGAATCCCGAGGCACACCCGGATGAGAAGCAAAGTAAGAAGACACATATGAAAAAGTGGAACCAGGGTCGAATAGAACCGATGCCTCCCTGTGACTAACCATAATAATACCTGTGATAACAGAGTCAGATGCAACAGCCGCGGCGCGATCAGGAATAGCATAGAATCTGGCCTGTCCCCCCTCTCGAGGGCGGCCTCTAGAACCCTGACCCCCGCCCCTGGCTGGCTGGGCAGGTGGAATAGCAGCTGGAGCTGGAATGATAGCCTGCTGACCCTGAGAACCACGCTGATGCTGCGAAGACTGGTGAGGTGCCCCCCTCCTACGCCTGGGACACTCCCTCACCAGGTGGCGAGTATCCCCGCACCCAAAGCAAGCCCTAGGAGGACACGGTGACTGTGACTGACCGGCCTCTCCCCCACTAGCCTGACCTCTGGAAGGACCCCGCGCAGGAGGTGCACTGGAAACTGGGGGAGCATAATAAGGCTCCTGAGGTGCTGGAAGACCTGGAGTACTACCTGCTGCGGGCAATGCCGAATGAACTGGTCGACCGGAATAACCCCTGCCAAAACGACCGGCTGATGAAGTGCGGGTACCAGAGAAATGGCCCGACTCACGAGACCTCTTGGCCTCCCTATCTTCCCGCTCTCTAGGGAGCATACTCTCGATCCTCCTGGCAATGCTAACTGCCTGCTGATAAGATATATCTGTCTCCAACTCTCTGGCCATGCTGGATCGGATAGGCGGAATCAAGCCCTCAATAAATCTCCGTACTCTCTCCCGAACCGTGGCTACCAAGGCCGGTGCATGCCTGGCCAGACGGGTGAAACTGATGGCATACTCCGATACTGACATGGAGCCCTGTCGCAACCGCTCAAACTCCGAGCGCCAAGAATCCCTAAGGCTCTGTGGAACAAACTCCCTCAAAAACAGATCTGAAAACTGCGTCCAAGTCAATGAAGCAGACTCCTCTGGATTGTCCAACTCATACGTGCGCCACCAATCATAAGCGGCCCCACGAAACTGAAAAGCGGTGAAGGAAACCCCGCCGGTCTCCACAATCCCCATAGTGCGAATAATACGATGACACTCCTCCAGAAAACCCAATGCATCATCTGAAGCCAGGCCACTAAACACTGGAGGATCATATTTCTTGAACTTCTCTAATCTACGCTGCTCGTCCTCAGAGGCAGCTGGTCCACCTCCTGGTTGTGCTGGGGCGGCAGGAGGCATAACCAAAACATCTGGAACATGTCCCACTGGCACACGCTGCTCCGGTGTAACGGCTACGGGAGTCCGGGCCCCTCCCCCGGCCTGAGATGTAGCTGCAACAAGAGGAAGCAATCCTGCCCGGGCCAAAGTGGTATACATGCTCATGAACTGAGCCAGGGTCTCCTGTAGTGCTGGAGTAGTAGCAGCTGTAGTCGGTGTACCAGGTGCCTGCGCTCCAAACCTGGTCTACCGGTGGCACCTCGGCGGCAGCGCGCGATGGTGCTGTGGCTGCACCTCGGGCGCGTCCTCGTCCTCTACCTCGGCCCCGGCCTCTGACGGCAGCAACAGGGGGCGCGGGTACCTGATCATCGCGGTTAGCTCGTGTCCTCACCATCCGTGAGAGAATAGAAAGCAGTAGTTTAGATTTTTGATGCCAAAAATGTCGCACGACAAGGAATCCAAAAGAAATGAAGAGTTTCCTAAACGGTTACATAGCCCCTCGTAGATAAATACAGACGTCTCCGTATCGATCAGCGAGACTCTAAGTAACCGGTCTGTGTCCCGTGACTCCTATGAACCTAGAGCTCTGATACCAACTTGTCACGACCCTAGTTCACCAATTGTGAACATGTCGTGATGGCACCCAGTCCCCACGACTAGGTAAGCCTAACACGTTGCGGAATTCATAAATTATAAACACTTAAATAGGAAACAGCGGAAAATAACATAAAAGATATGTAATCCGTGCCGCTTGGCACATACATCCGTCACAAAATAAATAAAACACTACCAAGATCCGGAACCCCACGATAACACAGACTAAAAGAGAAATACAACTGGGGCTCTATGTATAAAGAGTTTCTAACAACGAAATGAGGAAAAATGTCAACTAGAAATACTAGAATAGAAGGGAAGCCTCCGGATCCGCGGACGTAGCAGATCATACCTCGAAGTCTCCCAGAAAGCTGCGGAAATCACCTAGCACGAGCCTGCTCTGATGTACCTGGATCTGCACAACAAAAGTGTGCAGAAGAGTAGCATGAGTACACCACGGCGGTACTCGGTAAGTGCCAAGCCTAACCTCGATGGAGTAGTGACGAGGAAGGTCAGGGCCCTACTGAGAAACAATAATAATATGATGATAATAACAAAATAAACAGTTTAACAGATAACAACACAATTTCCAAAATAACAACATTTATTGAAACTGTCTACAATCAAGCTAATAACAAATAACCAACTCAATAAACAAGTCCAGGATCTGTGGGAATTGAACCCACAGTCCCATTCTCAGTACCCCTGGGTCTCCGGGAATCGAACCCACAGCCCATGTCTCAAAAATATCTCAATAACTCGGGATCTCCGGGAATCGAACCCGCAGTCCCTACCAATAACTCGGGATCTCGGGAATCGAACCCGTAGTCCCTACCAATAACTTAGGATCTCGGGAATCGAACCCGTAGTCCCTACCAATAACTCAGGATCTCGGGAATCGAACCCGTAGTCCCTACCAATAACTCAGGATCTCAGGAATCGAACCCGTAGTCCCTACCAATAACTCAGGATCTCGGGAATCGAACCCGTAGTCCCTACCAATAACTCAGGATCTCGGGAATCGAACCCGTAGTCCCTACCAATATCACATCGGGTCTCTGGGAATCGAACCCACAGCCCACAAGCACAGCCAATTAAGGAAATCCACAGAGAGAAATAATTATGCTCAACTATAACTTCACCGAAAAATAGTGCCAATAATTAACAAGGAGTTCAAATAAGGCAATTAGGCAACTAAACAGTTAAGTGCTACCTAATCATGCTCTTCTAACCACTACCGGGTAAAATATCAAATTAACAACCAAGACAAGGATATCGCTCATCGAACATTTGAATAAAGTACGTGTTCAACAACCAGCGCATGTACACGCCCGTCACCTCGCGTACAAGGCATTTAAACTATCACATAATATCCTAGGGGTGAAAATTCCCCCACACGAGGTTAGACAAGCCACTTACCTCAATTCCGGTACAAAACCGCTAAGCAATAACCCTCTTGCCACGAATGTCGGCCTCCACAAGTGTAGAATCCGATAAAAATCAATAGAATCACATCAAAATAGGCCAATTGGGCATTACCCAATCAAATTAACTCAAAATTCACCAAAACCCACAAGTTGCCAAAACCCGACTTTCGGTACGCTTATCGAAAAATCACGAAAAATATATATTCGGGTTCCTTATCTCAATACGAGTCCTGAGCATATCAATTTTACCAAAATCGGACTCCATTTGCCCATTCAAAACCTTGATTTTCTAAAGTCCAAGACTAGGGCTAAACCCTCCATAATTACCCCAAATTCCTCCATTTTCATGATATAATTGCATGATATTATCAATACTAATCATAATATGAGTTCATAGTTGATTACCTGGTGATTTCCCTTGATTTCCTCCTCAAAATCGCCCAAAATCGCCCTTAAGCCGAGACCCCCAAATGTTAAAATGTTTCTGAAATTTTCTAACTTCTGATACACTTACTTACAGCGATTTTCGCTTCTGCGGAACATTTTCCGCTTCTACGCTCCCGTATCCGCGACCAAAGGGTCGCTTCAGCGGTTACAGGCCTAGCCGGCCATTTCCGCTTCTGCGAATAAAGGGCCGCTTCAGCGGACCCGCTTCTGCGAAGAAGCCTACGCTTCCGCGGACAAATCCGCCTCTGCGCATCACTGACCGCTTCTGCGGTCTCGCCCAAACGGAAAAACGTCCGCTTCTGCGGACCATGCCCAATTTCTCTCGTCCGCTTCTGCGATCCCAGGCTCGCACCAGCGACCCCGCTTCAGCGGAAATTCTTCCGCTTCTGCGGAACCACCCGCTCCTGCGCACCTCGTCCGCTTCTGCGGACTCGCTCCTGCGTCCAAAAGTCCGCAGGAGCGGAAACAACAGAAGTAGTGCACCGGTTCTGCAATTTTCCATGTTTTTCTCCCGATTAACCATCCGAAAACACCCCGAGGCCCCCGGGACCTCATCTAAACATACCAACACATCTTAATACCTAATTCGAACTTGCTCAAATCCTCAAAACACGTCTAACAACATCAAAACCCATAATTCTCATCGAATTCAAGCCTAAATTTCTTAAAACTTTCCGAATTGCATATTCGATCAAAAACCCGTCTAAACGACGTCCGAATGACCTGAAAATTTGCGGACATATCCAAAATCTCATAACGAAGCTACAGAAATTGTCGGAATTCCATTCCGACCCCCGGATCGAAATCTCACCTATCGATCGGATTCGCCAAAATTTCAACCTTCGGCATTTCAAGCCTAATAGAGCTACGGACCTCCAAAATACATTCCGAACGCGCTCCTAACCCCGAAATCACCTAACGGAGCTAATGGAACCATCGGATTTCCGTTCCGAGATCGTCTTAACAACTGTTCCGGCTACGAACCGTTTTCTAGTTTCAAAGCTCTTATTTAGGGACTAAGTGTCCCAAAATGCTCAATTTTTTTGGAACCAACTCTCCCGGCAACCCACAATAGCAGAAATGAACTTAGGGGAACAGTTAAATTAGGGATTGGGGCGTAATTTTCTAAAACGACCGGTCGGGTCGTTACAATATGGAACTTGGCTGTATGCCCGGAATTGAAATCCGAGGTCTAGAACCCCGGTAAAAGAATTTTTCTGTTAAATTATTTTCTGAAAATGTTTAAGGAAAATGAAACTGAAATTTGATTAAAAAGTAGCGATATCGGGCTTGTATATTGGTTCCGATGCCCGGTACAGGTCATATATGTTGGTTAAGCGCTTCCTGTAAAGTTTGGTTGAAAACGGACGTCGTTTGACGTGTTTTAACTTTAAATTGGAAATTTTGGAAGTTATGAAATTTTTAAAGAATTCTTGAGTTTTAGGGCTCAATTCCTTGATTTTGATGTTATTTTGGCAATTTGATCGCGCGAGCAAGTTTGTATGATATTTTTGAGTCAGTGTACATACTTGGTTTGAATCCCCGAGGGCTCGGGTGAGTTTCGGATAGGTAACGGGATGGTTTTGGACGTGGAAATGCAGCAGAAATTCTGCAATTTTTGCACAGAGATTTTCTTCTATGCGATCGCATAGGTGTAGCTGCGATCGCGTAGAGCAAAGTTTAGGAGTCCTGAAAATCCTTCTATGCGATCGTATTATTGTTCCTGCGATCGCATAGCTTGCCATTTTTCCTTTACGCGATCGCATACCATGTAATGCGATCGCATTGTGTAAAAAGCCAGCCCCCTATTTCTCATCTATGCGATCGCATAGTGTGTCCTGCGATCGCATAAGGTAGCCTGTCCATTCTATGCGTCGCAGCTTCTTCAATGCGATCGCAGAGTACAAATGACCTTAATCTATGCGATCGCATCAGTAGCTCCGCGATCGCATAGAACAAATTTATGCCCAGTGAATTTAATCCCAAAACAGAACAGAAACGGGATAAAAATCCCATTTCTGTTCAACTCTTTTCTCCACAACTCCTTGGGCGATATTTGAGCGATTCTTCATCAAACTTCTTGGGTAAGTGATTCTTAACTCGTTTTCTTTATTTTCCATAAATATTATTTGAATTCCTAAGCCTAAATAGGTGTAAATGGGTAGAAAAACTAGAGAATTGAGTATAGCAAGGGTTTTCAAAGAATTTGCGATCTAGACTTCGTTTTAGAGTCGAACTTAAGAACAAATTATATATTTGAACTCGTGGATGATTGGGTGAATTTATTTTGGCTCGAAACTTGAGTTTCGATTATGTGGGCACGGGGTCGATTTTTATTATTCCGGGCAGAATGTTGTAAAAATCATATTTAGCTATATGAACTAGTTTGTTAAGAAGAATTGATGATATTAAATCAATTGTGTAAAGATACTATTGGATTGGAGCCAAATTCGAAAGGAAAAGGCATTGCTACGGATTGAATCATTCGTAAACTTTCGCGGTAAGTATTTGTTCTATCCTAGCTTGAGGGAATAGGGATTGAGTTTATGTGTAAATTGTGATATGTGGAGTCCGGCGTATAGGCATGGTGACGAATATCTATACGTTGGGAATCGAGCATGACCGTGAGTCTTAAAAATGGATTAAATTCTTATTAATCCTAAGCGATTATGTGAAGGGAAATTATTAGTGGTTTTATACCGGTAAAATACATATAGATTATTGATGTGAAGAGTTATTGGTGTTACACCGGTAACAAAGGTAAATCGTTGATTCATTATCATTTATTGGTTTTATACCGGTAAAGTGCGTATAAATTATTGGTTAAGAGTTATTGGTATTACACCGGTAACGGGGATGTCTCGTTGATTTATTGTTATTTATTGGTTTTGCACCGGTAATATAAATATTGTTAAAGTGGAGATTATTGATTTAATACCGTTAATACTTTTATATACTCATTGTTGATCGGAGATTATTGGCTTAATGCCGGTAATATACATTATTATAGAATTAGGATCCTGTGGCGCACCGACCACTTTTATGATAAGAAATGGGATCGTGTGGCACGCCGACCACAAAGTGATTTGAATCTTGGCATTGGCCATAGTTGCCGGTAGCCTATTGTTATGTTTGGGAGAGGGTGGTACGCCTACCACAAGATATAACTTATTGTTATGTTTGGGAGCGGGTGGTACGCCTACCACAAGATATAACTTATTGTTACGTTTGGGAGCGGGTGGTACACCTACCACAAGATATAACTTATTGTTACATGGGAGCGGGTGGTACGCCTACCACAAGATATGAAATGAAAAATGAATTGAGACATGAAAATAAGATTTGTTCCGTTGATCAGATTACTCCGGATATTGTAAGATATTGACTGTTATTTCAGAGCAGATTTCTTTCCTTATAAACGTTCGATAACGTTTTCTGTTGTTGTATATGTATATGTATTTCAACTGTACAGGTTAATGTGGGTGACTGGCCGTAGTCTCGTCACTACTTCGCCGGGATAGGCCAGGCACTTACCAGCACATGGGGTCGGTTGTGCTGATACTACACTCTGCGCTCTTTTTGCGCAGATACAGGTTACGGACACAGCAGCAGCAGCAGTAGCACGATAGTTACTATTGAGACTACGAGGTATCCTTGCAGGCGTCCGCAGGACCCGTTGTCTCCTCTATCTATGTATTTCATTCTGTTATCTCATGTATTCGAGATAAACAGCTTATAATTCTTTCAGACGATTATGTGTATTATTCTTAGAAGTTCGTGAGTATTGTGACACCAATCTTGGGTAGTGTATCATATTTGATAAAATTGATTAAGTCTTCCGCTAAGTTTAATTATTCCGCTGTAATTATATGATTTTATTTAAAGTCTTAAGAAGAGATTTGTAACTAATCAACAATGTAAGTAACAGTTGGCTTGCCTAGCTTCCACTAGTAGGCGCCATCATGACTCCCCGATGGTGGGAAATCCGGGTCGTGACAGCATCGTCCTTTTTGTAAGGCATAGTTGGGCCTGATCATACGCGCGTACACTAAGACTAGTATTATTATAAAAGCACGAATAATTTATGCTAAATGTTGAACGACTAAAATATCTTTAAAATATTGATAGACTATTATATCCTTAAATATTTATATAATTTAAGAATATAATTGTAAATTATTCTGAAATTTTTTTCCAATTTAAACTAAGATTGTAACATCAAAAATTTCAACGTAATACAAATTTGCGTAGAATTCTTATACCAGTCAAGTATCCTACCTATTGTTGAAGTTTTAAAACCTTACCAATTCCACGTGAATAAGAATACTTGGAACCACCACTCAATTACCACTATAAAAAGGTTTTGTCGTGCCTTTTTTGCCATAGATAATATTCTCTTAAGTGTTAATCACGTTCATTTTAAAAATAATAATAATTTAGAACTGGATTTTTAGAAATCTACAAGTTTCTTATTATATTCTTATACAATCTGATCTAAGGAGAAACAGATTGTGTTGCGTTCGCAGTCCACTGAGATCAGCAATTCCGTTGATCACATTCAATTCATGGACGATAAGTAGAAAAGAAATCGGCTTTGGCATATTTGGTTAGAATTGAAACATTGTGAGACTCCATCTTCCAATACATCTAGCTAGGTAAAATTTCTGAGTAGATAATTAACCTGTTCTTTTTCTTTACAAGTTTCTCATTTGATATAGAACTAGCAGCTTATTTGCAATCACTTCCATTTTATTTATTTTTTTTGCCATTTTGATCCCCATGTTGATGTTTCTCTCTCTATGTTAGACTATTTCAAGTCAATCTGGTAAATAAAAATGTTATTTCCTATTATGAATGTAGAGGCTTCTTAGTGATAAAAATATTTTAGCCCCAGATATATTAACTATTAAATCATTATTGCTACCTATTTTATGTACGTAGATGTAGATGTGAAAGATTAAGATGAAACTACATTCAATAGAAGATTTGATATGGATTATCTAGGGCCATTTGTTTGTACTGGATAATGAGGCTCAGCCTCTAGATTTAAATTTTATACGGCATTAGTACGTTGCTGGGGGAGTTATATACAATCTCATTATTTATACAATATTAGATGAATAACAATTAATAAATCACAGGACATGATTTACACTACAAAATCCAATAACTTGGTGCAATTGTATAAGAATTGTATTTACTAATCTTTATTTATCTTTTAATATTCTATATAGACAGCGAAGTATGGTAAAACTTTGGATTGTTCTGAGATTTGACGTTATATGTTATTTTCTCATGTATTTCATGCATATTATTTTCTTGTTAATGTGTTTATTATTATGTGGCTATATATATATATATATATGTGTGTGTGTGTGTGTTCGAAAATATATAGCTTATTTAAGTTATGAAATTTAAATATTTGTTTCTTTTTTTATTTGCTTTGGTAATTACTAAAAGCTTTTGCTATTTAAGTTTGGAATCATTAGGAAATTGTGATTTCGATCATACGCTAATAAAAATCTGTTCCTATTTTAGACAGAGGCGGATACAGTATTTAAGTTTTATGGGTTCAAACTAATTATATTTTTAAAGTTTTGGGTTCATATTTACTATATATTATAATTTTAATAATTTTTACTCATAAATTTATACTCCCTACTGGAAGTACTGGGTTCAGTAGAACCCGGTACCAAAGAGCTGGATCGACCCCTGATTTTAGGGGGAAAGAACAGGATTTGACCGAGAATAGTTTTAGGAATTCTTTTTATCTACAGTAGAAATCTTTGAGAAAAGTCTGGCAATCCTATTACTTTTTTTTTTTTACATACAAAAAAGTTCTATGGAAATGCAACGGGATTCAATCAAGAATAACAGTGGTTAATTTGCAACACAACGTAATCATATTTTGGCTCCAATAAGGAAAGAACATTTTCCTTTTAGACATACCAATAGCAAACTTTGACAAAATATGAAAAGAAATATCTTGTGGAGATCTTTTGACAATGATCTTACGAAAATATTTAAAGAAATTAAATCATTTGTAAATTAGTGGCTTCTATTAACCGAAACCATAAAGTACCAATATACTTATGATGTGTTTGAAAGAAAAAGAAATTTACCAACTTTGCCCCTGCATTTGTTGGAAACTTCTAAAGAAATATATGTGTTGGTTTTTACAACTATTCTCTCAATCTTCTTCTAGAGTTAAACCAAAGCGTTAGAGTAAAAGGGAGGTAAAATAGTATTTATAATATAAAACTGTGTACTGTGATCATATCATACCTAATACCTCCTTTGCGTATATTTGTATATACTTTCTTTTTTTTGCAGGAAGTTACCAAGTTTCATAATAGATACCATCATCATCATCATTATTATTATTAACGTGAGAATAAAAAAATGCAAGACATTCACTTCCTACACCTACATGTTTCTTCATCACTCAAACCTCCTAAGCCGCCGGATTTATCTAGCATTAGTGAGACAATTAAAACCCAACAACCAAATATGATCATTGATCAAACTACTGACCCTAACTTACAAAATTCACTAACACCTAAAACCTATCTTACTTCCCTAATATCGAGCCAATCTTCAGCCTCTACAACAACTACTACTTCCATGGTAGTTGACAGTCCTTTCATAATTGAAGATGAAATAGATGCGCCTGATGATAGCAATAGTTTTATCCCTCTTTCAATGGAGGAAAAAAATTGTGTCTATAAACTCTGGCAACATGCAGTGATAGTTAAGGTGTATGGAAGAAAGATTGAACACCAAATACTTAGAAACAAAATTTATACACTTTGGCAGCCCTCTGAAAATCTACCTCTTATTGACTTGGGTTCAGATTTCTTTCTGCTCAAATTTCAAAAGGAAGAGAATAAAATTCATGCACTTCAACATGGTCCATGGTTCATAATGAACCATTTTTTGTCAGTTAGACAATGACAACCCAAGTTTACGGCTTCATACACCAATATCCGCTATTCTGCTATATGGTTGAGACTACCGGAATTACCCACGGAATTTTACGACTATCATATCCTTCAAAAGGTGGGTAATAAAATTGGTAAGCTTTTAAAAATGGATAATTGCACATCCAGTACTACAAGAGGTAGGTATGCCAGACTTTATGTAGAAGTGGAGTTAGACAAACCCTTAAAAACTAATGTCTATATTGGGCAGCATAAGCAGATCATCCTCTATGAAGGATTAAATTTACTTTGCCTCACATGTGGTATGATGGGTCATAATCAAAGACTTTGTCCTTCCCAGAACAAAGGTATTTCTGCTCCTTCTATTAATGAAAATTCTGTCAATGAGTGGAAAACAGTCCAATTTTCCAAAAGGAAACCATACACAAAAAATTCTTCTTCAATGGACAAAGGATTTGCTAATCCTAGTAATAAGTTTCTAAACCCTACTATCCTTCCTTTTGATAAATTAGCAAGAAATAAGTTTAATCATGTGAATCCCTCTCAAAACATTGTTAGTCAAGTTAATCAGATTGCTAATATTTCTACCAAAAATATCTATGACTCATTAATGGCTTCCCCATTACCCAATAAACCTATCCAACAAGATAAAGTCTCTCCTTTGACTTCTTCACAATTACCTAATTTAATGGGACAACCATTCAAACCTAATGATCACACTCATTTAATACCCCAAGCAAGCTCCTCTACTGGACGAGAAAAACAAAAAATCTTAACAAAATCTGACCCTATTTCTATACCTCCTACTTCCATGCAAGACTTAACTAGTCTACCTTCGTCCACATCATACCCTATTCCAATATCATCTTCACTCCCTAAACCTAATCACACAAAACCCGAGCTAAAAGGTCATGATGAAACCCTTACCCCTTCACTAAATGTTCACTCTTTTCCACCTCATCAATCACCTCCACCGCCTAAAATTGACTCTACACTTCCATTAATAACCATTCCTTCAAAACTAGAGTCCAAACAAGCAGATTTATCACAATCACAGTCAATATTGACACAATCCACAAAAACTCTAATCCCTCAAAATGTTCACTCCCAATCTCAATTTTCTCAGGAGGCACCAACATCCAAACAACCCTGCTCACCAATTAACTCATCAGAACACTCCACACTCTGTTCCTCCACCACAACTGATTATGGAACCAAATCAAATTGTGTACACAGCTCAGACACCACATTTCCCAACTCATCTTGTTTCTTGGTTGGAAACGGGATTACAGAATCATGCACTCACATGCATGCTGGAAATAAAAAATCAACAAGTGACAATATTGATCAACCACCCAAGGGATTTAGCGCAAATAGTAATGGAGGGGATGCAGTTGGGGATGGAACTATACGGACGATATCGCGGGGCAATGACTCACTCTTCTCAAATGGCACCTTATCAACAACCACCACTGCCCATTCCTACTTGGGACCCTCAACACCTCCATCCAAACATTCTTCAGATGCCATTTTATCCACCTCCCAACAACACAATACCATGGATTCAGCCATATTGGAACAACACAACCCCACCAACGCCAGTCCCATCACCTAACCTATCACCACCAAATAGTCCACCTCTAGAAGAACCAAGTAATAATCTACAAGTAGAACTCGCAGTAGCCATCGTCTACAATAGAGAAAATCGATCAGTCCATACGTTTCTATATGGAATAAAAGTCTTTGTGCTGAAGGAAGAGTGCGAAAAAAAGATATATGTCAGATGTCCACAAAATCTTCGCACCACTTCCATCCGAATCAGACCAACAACCAATCCCGAAATGGGAAAGTTTGCAATGCTTCGGATGCCAACATTCATTCTCCAAACAAATCGGAGGAACAATCAAAGAGGCCCAAGGGGCAACTTACAGTTGACTACACGAACAATCATATGAATTTTGTGTTTTGGAATTGCAGGGGGGTCCATTCAAAAACTTTTCCTATGAATTTTAGGGCTTTGCTGGACTACAATAGACCAACTCTGGTGGTCCTGCTGGAACCACACACTGCAAGTCATCAAACTATCAAAGAGGATTTTGATTTCTCAGGAATGATAGAAGTTCCATCAATTGGTCAGGCAGGTGGTCTTGTAGTTTTATGGAAGGTGTCACACCTCCTTTTGACGCTACCGCGAGGGCGCGATGGAGTTTTTTCAATTAAATGACAATCGAAACGGGATTTATTTAATTAATTCAGAGTCGCCACTTGGGAGATTTATGGTGTCCCAAGTCACCGGTTGAATCCCGAATCGAGGAAAATAATGACTCTGTTTAACAGTCCGCGAACCAGAAATCCGGATAAGGAATTTAGTTAACCCGGGAGAAGGTGTTAGGCATTCCCGAATTCCGTGGTTCTAGCACGGTCGCTTAAACTATTATATTTGGCTAAAAAAATCTAATTTTAATACATGTTGAACCTATATGCAAATTTTAACCTTAACCGCTTTTATTCATATTTTTTAAAAAAAAAATTGCAACGTCGTGAAAATGCGTTTCGAACCACGTCGCACCAGTGCACCCGTAGTTGTCAACACGTTTTGACTCCGTTGAGATTTGGTTTGTGGTCACATAAATGTGACCCCGAGTTTTTTCAACTTTTCTTTAAAAAAACTAATTTTTTATGTATTGTAAGGCACGGGAGTTATAATTAAAGAATTCTTCTATACATGTTATACAATCAGTGATTCCAAACTTCACATTCCTTAAAACTATGCTAGTGACGTGAAGAAAGACTTATACTGAAAGAAACTATTAAACCAAATGACATTTAACACTTCTGATGCAATGATTCACCTAATCCTTCATTAAATAAAGATTAGTCAAATACTGCTAGAGTTAAAAATTATACCAAAACAATAATTTATATGAGAACAATCATTATCTTACCTAAACAATGAATAATAGGCAACAATTTAACATTTAAATTAAACTACAACAAAGCAATTAATATAGCACAGCAAAGTTGTAGCAAAGTCATGATCAAAACAAAATTTAGCATAACAAATAAGTCATTGATTCATGATATAATATATAAATTGATGGAAATAACATAACTAAATCCAAATTAGAAAACTTAACCGAACGGCTCATTTAACACGGAGAGCAAAGCTTATGAGATGAATAACTAAAGTGCAAGAAATACTAACCAAAAATACGTTCTAGAACAGCGAAGCTAGACACGAGAAAACCCATTAACAAAGACCATGTCTGAAGCTCGATTTTGCCCGGAACCTTCGACGAAAAACTGCTACCTCGGCTAGTGGAGATTTGGAGAGAAGCATTCAAGAGTTCTTTCCAGCGAGTTTGGGCGACGAACTAGGTGGTTATTTGGTATGTTCGCTGCTGCTCGTTGGTGGTTAACTGGTCGTTCAAGGTGAGGAGATGACGGGAGGGGCTGTCCACTGCTGGTTCGTTTGGAGGCCAAGAAGCATGTCGTTTTGCTGGGTCTGCGACGGGCTGGACAGCGATGCTGTTGGTCGACTGTGAAGAGGGTGGTCGACGAGGCTCGTTGGCGTGACAGTGTTGTTGTACTTCGCTGGTTATGGTGTTTCCGGCATGACGGGTTTTGAACGTGGGGAGGCGGGCTGTTGTCAGGATGTCGTTTGGACGTGAGGGTGACGGGCAGCTGCGGCGCGAAGGAGTAGTGTGGTTTTTGGTTCAGTTTTTGAAATGGAGGAGCTGAATCTAACAGTGTATTTCCGTTGAAGAAGATGCCACTATCACGGCATGTATTGTCTATCTCTATCGTTTTTTTTTCTTTTTTTTTTTCCACCAAGAAAAGCTTCCCCCTTCCTTGTTTTTGTTTTCTCTTTTTAAAGAATGCTGAAGGTCCCCCCTCCCCAACTTACACTTTTTGCTTTTTTTAAAAAGAAATCACCAAAAGCTTTCCCCCCATCCTCCAAAACGTGACCCCCCTATCTTTTTGTTTTTTCATTTGGTCCGATGTTTTTTTTTGTCTTTTTCTTTTGTTTTTATTTTCTTTTGTCATTTTCTAATTATTCTTCCATCCCCCATTAGCTATTGTCCCAATAGTGTGTGCATGTGTGTGTATGGGTTGTTTTGTTCGTATTCCCCGTGTGGTGGACTCGGATTATTATGGGCTAGGTCCGAAAATTATAAAACCGGCTAATTTGAACCCGAATATTATTCTTTGCCCGGAACCGATAATGAGAACACAATGTTATTAATTAATCCTACGTAAGCAAAATAACTATAAAAGTAAGACCGACAACTAAACAAAAATATTTTTATTTTTTCAAGATTGAAGTAACTGCAAAATATCAATTATATTATTTTTGTTTTATAATTTTTGTTTTTTTTTAATAAAGCTAAAAATATAAAGTACTATTTTTTGTATTTTTCAAATTTAAAATGACTACGAAACATTAATAAAACTATATTTTTTTGTTATTTTTTATCTTAAGGTAAAAATAAAGTAAAAGAGTCAAAATTAGCTAAAATAGCTATATTAAAACTAAACTAAATATTTTACGCTAAAAATATAAAAAATCTCGGTTAGGGGCAAAATCACGCATCTACAGCTGCCCCTCTTTGACTGAAAACACAAAGGGTTTTCAGACAAAGAACGACTAGACAAGTGTTTTGACCCGACCCTTATTTGGAGAGACTAAAACTAAAAAGAAGATGATGTGACCGAGCCCTTATATCTGAGCTGCCTACATATCCTTGGCTATAAAGGAATCAGGCCACGTGTAGTTCAGAAGTGAGTAAGAATATGGAGTAACCGAAGTGGAGAGCCAGTCGAGGTGCCGTTCCGTCGAGGTTCCATTCCATCGAAGTTCCGGTCTGTGGTCCTGCTATTACATCAAAAATCAAAACATGAGAAAGACTAACTAAGCCTATCAGCTACTAGTTACAAGATTCCTATCTATAAATCTTCCGAAGCTTGATCTTGAGTATTGGTTGGTGCTTCATGCGGACTCTAAATTTGAACCTTGATACTTGCTAGTTGCAGGTGCTGCTTTTCGGATCAAGACCAGGTATGCAATGCTTGTGACCTCGGCCATGTCTTGAGCACACCACATCTTTCATCAACTTCTCTGCACTTGGATTAACTCCTTGCCTTTTTTCATTGTGACTAACTTCTGTTGATCATCTCGGACTGTTGACTCGCATTGTGGTCGCAAGCTTCTTTTGTTGCTAACTTGCATTGCACTCCGAAGTGAATTCCCTTACTTGTGATCTTCGAACTATTCTCCTTCGAAGTCTGAATCTATCTTTTCTGATCCTTGTTGCCTTCCTTCTGATTCATGCTGGGGATTTCCGTTACACTCTTTCACTTTTCTATTGTTCACTATCCTTATCAAATCTTGGAAACTGAGACACCGTTCTGCTTTTCTGGTGGGCTTATGACTTTAAGACAAACTCTAATCATAAATTGCCATTCCATTCTTCAGGCGGGCACCTGACTTCAACAACATACTTCGAAAATAAATTGCCACTCCTATCTTCAAGTGGGCACCTGATTACCAAAACTTGAAATGTATAGATCGAATGATTACCATCTCAGGAGAAAAAGAAAATTCATCTAACTAAGATTTTGATATCTTAGGAGAAAGATTCATCAGACTAAGATTTTGACGCTAGGAGATAATTCCTCAAACTAGGTCTAAATTGTTGTGATCTCAGGAGAAAGATTCATCAGACTGAGATTTTGATATCTTAGGAGAAAGATTCATCAGACTAAGATTTTGATGTCTTAGGAGAAAGATTCATCAGACTAAGATTTTGACGCTAGGAGATAATTCCTCAGACTAGGTCTAAATTGTTGTGATCTCAGGAGAAAGATTCATCGGACTGAGATTTTGATGTCTTAGGAGAAAGATTCATCGGACTAAGACTTTGACGCTAGGAGATAATTCCTTAGACTAGTTCTAAATTGTTGTGATCTCAGGAAAAAGATTCATCAGACTAAGACTTTGACGCTAGGAGATAGTTCATCAGACTAGGTCTAAATCATTGTGATCTTAGGAGAACGATTCATCAGACTAAGATTTTGACTCTAGGAGATAATTCCTCGGACTAGGTCTAAATTATTGTGATCTCAGGAGAAAGATTCATCGGACTAAGATTTTGATATCTTAGGAGAAAGATTCATCGGACTAAGATTTTGACGCTAGGAGATAATTCCTCAGACTAGGTCTAAATTGATGCCTTACTTGAAATCTTTCAATTGTTGCTTCCTTCTTCTTGTAGCTTTCATCTAAAACCTCTAATTGTTGTTTTTCACTTCCTATTAAATTATCTTTAACTATAGCTTCAAAAACTAAATCGCCACTCCATTCTTCAGGCGGGCTCCCTGACTTCAACCACAACTCAAAAACTAAATCGCCACTTCATTCTTCAGGTGGGCTCCCTGACTTCAACTACAACTCAAAAACTCAATCGCCATTCCATTCTTTAGGCGGGCTCCCTGACTTCAACTACAACTCGAAACTAAATCGCCACTCCATTCTTCAGGCGGGCTCCCTGACTTCAACTACAACTCAAAACTAAATCGCCACTCCATTCTTCAGGCGGGCTCCCTGACTTCAACTACCACTTCAAAATAAATCGCCACTCCATTCTTCAGGCGGGCTCCCTGACTTCAACTATAACTCAAAATAAATCGCCACTCCATTCTTCAGGCGGGCTCCCTGACTTCAACCACAACTTCAAAACTAAATTGCCACTCTATTCTTCAGGCGGGCTCCCTGACTTCAACATCAACTCACTAACTCCATCCCATCTTTTCTTCCGAATTACCTTTTTTCAGAATTGCTTTCCTCCTAGGTCGTGTTATTTTTCCCTTGACTGCCGGGGATATCTTTGGAATTGTTTACTTACCTACTGGGGATGATGTTGCTGGGAAAATCTTCTCTATTTCCTCCTTTTCTACTTCCTTCAAAACCTTTTATTCTCTCCCGGGATCGCGGGGGATTGAAATGTCATTAGCTGAGGGTTGTCCTGTCGGGGGACCCCTTTTCCTTTTTCCTCTTTCCAAACCTCCTTCGAGACTTGCGCTTTGCTCCATTGAAAAACTTGTAGGATATAATGCTGCCGGGGAAATCTCGAAATCAGTGTTTCATTTTTCCGAGAACTACTGGGGATGATACCGGCCTCTTGCCTTTCTGAACGCAAGCTTCCTCGTTTTGTCCTGTCTGCTGGGGGTATAATTTCCTCTATCACAGCTTGTTGTTTTCTTTCTTTCAAAGTTGCTGGGGATAATCGGGTTCAAAGATCATTTCCTCGCATTATCTGGCTTCTTTCCCCAACCGGGTATTTGGTTTCGAGAAAATTTTCGCAACGGGAGAAAATTTTCTGCCCCAGTTTGAGAATCTTCTTCGTGGCATGCTTTTCTGCCAACAACCCCTCTTTTTCCTGTTTCAAATCAAAGAAAAATTGGTTAGTTTTAAAATGTGGTGGCTGGTTGTGGTGCTCCTGCTGGGGATGGTTCTCCTCCTCTTTCTCTGCTCTGCGTTTCATTATCAGAACTTGCTGGGGATTTTTTTATTTGATGATATTCATGCTGGGATAGATTTCTCTTTTCTTGCTTCCCCGCCTTCCTTGACGACTCTTTATTTGCGAACCTTTCCACGTGTTTTTCCACTGACCACCCGAATTCCTATGATAGTGACCCTTCGTGAAGACCTTGCGAAGCTTTCCACGTGGTTTTCCACTGGTATCCTGACCACCCGAATTCCTTTCTGCTGGGGATATCTTTCCTTCTTTTGCGGCATATCTAAGGACCGGGCATTTCCCAACCTTTGAGTCTCATTAACCTTCCTTGAGATATCCTTATTGACAACAATCCCTCCCTTTGTCATTTTCCTATTGCTGGGGAATATACCTCTGGACGCTGGCCTTGCGCTTGATCCTTCCCGACTTATACCACTTGGGTGTACCAATCAAAATCCCGTCTTGCATAATTGGAAAGCTGATGGAAAATTTCGCAGTCATTTCTTGCAAACAGACTCTATTGGGGAATTTTGATGAAAGGAGAAAGATAAAAGGAAACGGAATAAAAGACAATGACTCTCTAAAAAGAAAAATTATAAAGTAAACCTATCAAACGTGGATACCAACTCTAATGGACATGACATGCACATATAGCCTATCTTCCGTCGTTAAACCACCTTTTGTAATCTTCGCCTGGGGCTTTCCCATCTGATTTCCAATCTTAGTTCGACTTGTAGTGCCCGAGGGGTTTTCACTATCAAGCCTCTCTCATTTCAGTTTTTCTCTCAGCTTTCATCGCCTTATGGTGCCTGTGAAGGTTTTCACCGCTAAGACTCTCTCATTCGTGCTTCTCTTCAGCTGGGGATTGGGAGTGTTACCGCTAAGATTCTCTCATATTTCTCCTGCCGCAGATCAGAGTCTTTTCTGATGGGAATCAGAGTGTTATGTTTTGATAAGACTTCTCTCATTTGCCTGACTTGGCCTCTTTCGAAGATTGGTCAAAAGGTCTTTCTTTGGACCGTAATGTGGATTTGGATAGGGCTAGAAAGAAATGGTATTAAAGGCTTGAAACAAAACAATATGGGTTCAAAATTACAACCTTCGGAGTCTACATCTTCCTTTATAAACACAACTTTTGTTGCCCCAGTTTTTTGCTTGGGGATTTTTTTTTATTTTTATTTACACTATGACCGAGCTGTGAAGCGCCTACGTATCCTCTTTGAGGAATCAGGTCAAACGTAGTTCCCAATTCCTCTTTTTTAAGTTTCTTTTTTTTCACACATTTTTCTTTTTCTTTTCTTTATCTCTTTTTGTTGTTTTATTTTTCTTTACTTTTTTCTTTATCCCTTTCTTCTCTTGCCTTTCAAACTTGTGTTTCTAGTCTTTGCAACTAATTCCGAAGGAGGGGTATGAAAGAATTTAAAATAAGGCTCAAAGGGTTGACGATGGATAAAGTATTTGGATAGCAGAACAAAATGCCTTCATCATTCCAATATTCAAAACATGCCAAGTGTAAACAACACAATTAATATTCGTCATATATTTAAAGCATTGTTGGGCAACACTCTCATTTTCATTATTATGAACGACCCCATGTCAATTTTGGCAGCTTGCCTTTAACGGTTTTCTTTTACTTGCCCCAGTTTCTTATGACTCGGGTTTCGAATAATCTCAAACCGTTCTTACTTCATTTAAATATCTCGATCACCTCCCAATGGTTTTGTGATTAACTTTTAAGATCGGGCCAGAACTATGCACGCACGTCATGTCACTAGAGCTAGCAGAAAAAGAACTATGGGAAGGAGAGGACTAAATAACAGAAAATGTCTAGAAATAATATAAAATAGGTCATTGCATTAACCGATAAAACAACGACTCGAACAACCAAAAAACAAAACTGGGGTTACAACCCTTAGAATGAACCTAGACCCCTTTAGATGAGACACTATGATCAAAAGAAAAATACAAGGATAAAAGGTTTGAGCCACAAGACAACATCCGGATTACCATTCTGAAATAACTCGAACAAATAGAAATGACAACAAAATAAGCCACCACAAATGACTCTCCAATTGATAAGCTTGACATTTAGCCACGAATTTGATTATCAGAACCACTATGGCCTTCTCTCATTTCAGTCGGCAAATTCCCGAGTGGATTCTCATATTCCGTGTCACCGGGCATCACCGCCAGAAAGTGTGTATCATCAGGTGCAGGTAACGGATTCAGCGCGATATTCTGGGTGTCACTGTTATGAATCACAATCAATCTTTCTTGGATCATCCTTTCTATTTCCCTTTTCAAATCCCGACAACTTTCCATGTTGTGCCCCTGGGCATGGGAATGGTATTCACACCTTTTAGATGGGTCAAAGCTCCTTGCACGTGGGTCCACATGATTTGGAGGGATGGGTGCAATCATGTCATGTTGCTTTAACTTCTCAAATAAGCTTGCATAGGAAACTCCTATTGGTGTGAAATTATCCTTCAACTTCGGTTCCCTTCCATACCCTTGGTTTGGAAGTGGGTTATAAGGTATTTGGAAATTTTGCAAGAGGCTGGTAGAGATTTTGTGATGCCCGTGCTCACTTTCTTGGATGATTTGATAGTTGAATGACATACTGGGGTGGATCAGCTAAATATGGTGGGTTCGGAGGTGGATAGTAATGCTCAGGGGAGTTATGGAAAACCTGTCGAGACATCGCATACCGTCGAGGTGTTCTTCTGGAACCTTTTCTTGACCCTGATATCATCATGACTTCTTCATCCCTCTCATTCGGGTCACTAGATTCAAATTGGACAGCCTTAGCTGTAGCCTTGAGAGCCGCTTGACTTATAATTCTGCATGTCTTAAGACCGTTCTCTACCATTTCTCCCATTCTGATTACATCCAAGAAGGATTGACCAACCGCAGACATCATGTTCAGAAAATAATCCGGCTCTTGAGCCTGAAGGAAGACAGTGATTAACTCATGGTCATCCGTGGGTGGCTCAGCATGAGCCGCTTGCTCTCTCCATTTAAGGGCATATTCCCTGAAACTTTCACTTGATTTCTTATTCAGATTTGAAAGAAAAATGCGGTCTGGGGCAATGTCGATGTTGTATTGGAATTATTTGACAAAGGCCTGTGCCATGTCGTTCCAGACGTGCCAGCGAGATGCATCTTGATCCCAAAACCATTCAGAGGCTACTCCTATAAGGCTTTCCCCAAAGTAAGCTATTAACAATTCTTCATTTCTTCCCGGACTCCTTAGTTGATTGCAATACCTTTTCAAGTGGGCTATTGGGTGTCCATGTCCATCGTACTTTTCAAATTTGGGAATCTTGAAACCAGGTGGCAAGTGGACATCGGGAAATAAGCATAGATCTTTGAAAGCAACACTCTTTTGACCTACCAACCCGTGCGTGTTTTTCAACCGCTGTTCTAAGCTTTTCAATCTTTGGGTTATTTCCTCCTGTACCATCTTTCGAGGATCTTGCGTTGTCCGCTTGTCACAAACCAACCACCTTCTACTTACTTTACAATTCAAGACAAAACATGTTAGAATGGACTCAGCCAGTCCTTATCAATTTTTTTTTACTTCTTTTATATATATACATTATCCTTGAAAACCTCTCTTGTTATTAACTTCCATGTTTTTTTTTCCTTTTTTATTTTTATATATATATACAGTTGTGGTCGAATCTTATGGAGATTGCCTACGTATCATGACCCCGCATGAATCGGACCGAGCGTAGTTCTTGCAAATTAATGCAAGAAATAAAGAGATGTTTATTTGATTTTTTTTTGATTTTTTTTTTGAAAATTGTAAAAGCCGACTCCAACTAAAAACTCTGATGAAAAACTTTCACACCTTGTGCCAGAGATTTCTACAAGAATAAGAATATTTTTAGCGCCAATTATGACTATTTCTATAAAATTAGCCATGTAATGGCTTATTTGGCAAAAATGTCTATTTTTGCAAAATTTATTTATTTAAAAAAAAATAAACTTGAAAATAATTTTCCTCCTGTGGCTCATGGGGGCATCGTTCGGCATCGCCATAAGCCAACACAAGACTGAGAAGTTTCTAATGTCAATTGACTATTTTTAAACAATTGGCCATGTAATGGCTTATTTGACAAAGCGGCTATTTTTGCAAAATTTTATTTAAGAGACTACAAATTCAAAATTTTTCATCTTAGGGCCCATGGGGCATCGTTCAACACCGACACAGGCCAACACAAGACTGAGAAAGTTTAAATGCCAAATGTGGCCATTTCAGCAAAACCATATGTTGTATTTTTTTTTTCAAAGTTGAGTGATGACTCAAACTTAATTTTGCGGATACGGCCTTTCAATATTTCCACGAGGGAATATTTCAAGGCTTTGTGCCCAAAAATTATTTACAAAGACTCAAAGTGGCTATTCTTGCAAAAATAGCCTTCCGGCGTCCTTTTGGGGAACATTCGGCTTATTTTAAACAAGAATAGCATCACCCGATTTATTTATAATAAAATAAAAAATTTGACACATTTCTTTGGTTATTTTTGCAAAAGAGGTATGAACCCGAACTTGATTTTGCGGCTATGACCTTGCAACATTTCCACAAGGAATATTTCAAGGCTATGCTCGTAAATTATCTAAAATGACTCAAAGCAACTATTTTTGCAAAAAAGCCTTCCGGCGTCCTTTCGGAACATTCGGCTATTTTCAAAAACGGCACTTTGATTTTATTGACAAAATTAAACACACATTTTTTTTTTATTTTTTTTTTAAAAAGGGGTGGTAACCCAAACTTTCTTTTGAGGCTACGGCCTTTCAACATTTCCACATGGAATATTTCAAGGTTATTATTCAAAAAGAAAAAGAAAATACTTCAAAGTGGCCATTTTTGCAAAAATAGCCTTCCGGTGTCCTTTCGGAACATTCGGTTATTTTCAGAAACAACGTTACTTTGATTTTATTGAAAACTAAAACTTCGATATTTTTTTTTTTTTTTTGAAGGGGTGGTTGGACCCGATGAGGGTTGCCTACGTATCCCACCTAATGGCGAGAATCAAACCTGCGTAGTTCGGTCAGATAAAGAAAACTACTTTTGAAAACAATGACATTTCCTTTTCTTTTATGTTTTTTTTTCATTATATATATATATATATATATATATATATATATATATATATATATATATATATATATATATATATATTATAAACAAGCAACACGAATTATTTTTGAAGACAAACTATTATTTTTTCAATTCATTGGCATATAAAACGAACTATTATAATTTTTATTTTATTGACAAACAAATGACTATATTTTTTATGAATAAAATCACTTTTTTTTATTGAAAAATAAAGCTTGTTTTTTTTAATTATTAAAATAAAACGTTTTTTCTTTTTTCTTTCTTTTAAGTAATAACAAACTATTTTAAAAATAACAATTCTCTTTTTTCCTTTTTATTCTCAAAATCCGGTTGAGTTTCGACACTACTTGGGCATTCGTTTATTTTCTAAAAATGAGTAGTTATCTCTCTACACTGTTATTTTTCTTTTCTCCTTTTTTTTCTTCATTTTTCCTCAATATTTACAAGTCGGTTGGCATGCAAGTCTGAAACAAATAACTGCGTGAAACAAACAGGATGCAGTAGGATTGTCTTTTTTATTTCAGGTTGCCTGTCCTAGACGGACCCAACCCCAGTGTTGAGTCCGCTAAGTCAAATGCAACATGATGCAAATAAGCGTTCCTACTAGGGATCCGGCATGAAGTCACGTTATTCTAAGTTTAAAACCTAGGTATGTGATCTAGACTGTGTACCCAAGTGGACAACTCGAGTTGAGGAAGGAGCTCTTTTCCGGGAACCAAAAGGCCAGACGGCTTAGAAACTTTCCGAACCTCTTTCTTATTTCGAGGTATGACACTAACAGAATAGGGAGTCTCAACCAGTGAGCACATCCCCGGAGGTGAGGAAAGAAGGGTTTCGGCATAGTTTATATGTACAGTTCAAATAATATCAAAGCGGTAAAAATCATCATTTTTGCACATCAAGCATATATCATATCAAAAATCAGATAATAAACCAAGCCAAATACAACAATTATTCTAAGCTCGAATTTCTAACCTTGAACCAGTGGTTTTAGGTTTTATTCCCCAGCAGAGTCGCCAGAGTTGTCACACCTCCTTTTGGCGCTACCGCGAGGGCGCGATGGAGTTTTTCCTATTAAAGGACAATCGAAACGGGATTTATTTAATTAATTCAGAGTCGCCACTTGGGAGATTTATGGTGTCCCTAGTCACCGGTTGAATCCCGAATCGAGGAAAATAATGACTCTGTTTAACAGTCCGCGAACCAGAAATCCGGATAAGGAATTTAGTTAACCCGGGAGAAGGTATTAGGCATTCCCGAATTACGTGGTTCTAGCACGGTCGCTTAAACTATTATATTTGGCTAAAAAAATCTAATTTTAATACATGTTGAACCTATATGCAAATTTTAACCTTAACCGCTTTTATTCATATTTTTAAAAAAAAAATTGCAACGTCGTGAAAATGCGTTTCGAACCACGTCGCACCAGTGCACCAGTAGTTGTCAACACGTTTCGACTCCGTTGAGATTTGGTTTGTGGTCACATAAATGTGACCCCGAGTTTTTTCAACTTTTCTTTAAAAAAACTAATTTTTTGAGTATTGTAAGGCACAAGAGTTATAATTAAAGAATTCTTCTATACATGTTGTACAATCAGTGATTCCAAACTTCACATTCCTTAAAACTATGCTAGTGACGTGAAGAAAGGCTTATACTGAAAGAAACTATTAAACCAAATGACATTTAACAATTCTGATGCAATGATTCACCTAATCCTTCATTAAATAAAGATTAGTCAAATACTGCTAGATTTAAAAATTATACCAAAACAATAATTTATATGAGAACAATCATTATCTTACCTAAACAATGAATAATAGGCAACAATTCAACATTTAAATTAAACTACAACAAAGCAATTAATATAGCACAGCAAAGTTGTAGCAAAGTCATGATCAAAACAAAATTTAGCATAACAAATAAGTCATTGATTCATGATATAATATATAAATTGATGCAAATAACATAACTAAATCCAAATGAGAAAACTTAACCGAACGGATCATTTAACACGGAGAGTAAAGCTTATGAGATGAATAACTAAAGTGCAAGAAATACTAACCAAACATACGTTCTAGAACAGCGAAGCTAGACACGAGAAAACCCATTAACAAAGACCATGTCTGAAGCTCGATTTTGCCCGGAACCTTCGACGAAAAACTGCTACCTCGGCCAGTGGAGATTTGGAGAGAAGCATTCAAGAGTTCTTTCCAGCGAGTTTGGGCGACGAACTAGGTGGTTATTAGGTATGTTCGCTGTTGCTCGTTGGTGGTTAACTGGTCGTTCAAGGTGAGGAAATGACGGGAGGGGCTGTCCACTACTGGTTCGTTTGGAGGCCAAGAAGCATGTCGGTTTGCTGGGTTTGCGACGGGCTGGACAGCGATGCTGCTGGTCGACTGTGAAGAGGGTGGTCGACGAGGCTCGTTGGCGTGACAGTGTTGTTGTACTTCGCTGGTTATGGTGTTTCCGGCATGACGAGTTTTGAACGTGGGGAGGCGGGCTGTTGTTAGGATGTCGTTTGGACGTGAGTGTGACGGGCAGCTGCGGCGCGAAGGAGTAGTGTGGTTTTTGGTTCAGTTTTTGAAATGGAGGAGCTGAATCTAACAGTGTATTTCCGTTGAAGAAGATGCCACTATCACGGCATGTATTGTTTATCTCTATCGTTTTTTTTTTCTTTATTTTTTCCACTAAGAAAAGCTTCCCCCTTCCTTGTTTTTGTTTTCTCTTTTTAAAGAATGCTGAAGGTCCCCCCTCCCCAACTTACTATTTTTGCTTTTTTTAAAAAGAAATCACCAAAAGCTTTCCCCCCATCCTCCAAAATGTGACCCCCTATCTTTTTGTTTTTTCATTTGGTCCCATGTTTTTTTTTTGTCTTTTTCTTTTGTTTTTATTTTCTTTTTTCATTTTCTAATTATTCTTCCATTCCCCATTAGCTATTGTCCCAATAGTGTGTTCATGTGTGTGTATGGGTTGTTTTCTTCGTATTCCCCGTGTGGTGGACTCGGATTATTATGGGCTAGGTCCGAAAATTATAAAACCGGGTAGTTTGAACCCGAATATTATTCTTTGCCCGAAACCGATAATGAGAACACAATGTTATTAATTAATCCTACGTAAGCAAAATAACTATAAAAGTAAGACCGACAACTAAACAAAAATATTTTTATTTTTTCAAGATTGAAGTAACTGCAAAATATCAATTATATTATTTTTGTTTTGTAATTTTCGTTTTTTTAAATAAAGCTAAAAATATAAAGTACTATTTTTGTATTTTTCAATTTTAAAATGACTACGAAACATTAATAAAACTATATTTTTTTGTTATTTTTTATCTTAAGGTAAAAATAAAGTAAAAGAGCCAAAATTAGCTAAAATAGCTATTTTAAAACTAAACTAAATATTTTACGCTAAAAATATAAAAAATCTCGGGTAGGGGCAAAATCACGCATCTACAGCTGCCCCTCTTTGACTGAAAACACAAAGAGTTTTCAGACAAAGAACGACTAGACAAGTGTTTTGACCCGACCCTTATTTGGAGAGACTAAAACTAAAAAGAAGAGGATGCGACCGAGCCCTTGTATCTGAGCTGCCTACATATCCTTGGCTATAAAGGAATCAGGCCACGTGTAGTTCAGAAGTGAGTAAGAATATGGAGTAACCGAAGTGGAGAGCCAGTCGAGGTGCCGTTCCGTCGAGGTTCCGTTCCATCGAAGTTCCGGTCCGTGGTCCTGCTATTACATCAAAAATCAAAACATGAGGAAGACTAACTAAGCCTATCAGCTACTAGTTACAAGATTCCTATCTATAAGTCTTCTGAAGCTTGATCTTGAGTATTGGTTGGTGCTTCATGCGGACTCTAAATTTGAACCTTGATACTTGCTAGTTGCAGGTGCTGCTTTTCGGATCAAGACCAGGTATGCAATGCTTGTGACCTCGGCCATGTCTTGAGCACACCACATCTTTCATCAACTTCTGCACTTGGATTAACTCCTTGCCTTTTTTCATTGTCACTAACTTCTGTTGATCATCTCGGACTGTTGACTCGCATTCTGGTCGCAAAAGTCTTTTGTTGCTAACTTGCATTGCACTCCGAAGTGAATTCCCTTACTTGTGATCTTCGAACTATTCTCCTTCGAAGTCTGAATCTATCTTTTCTGATCCTTGTTGCCTTCCTTCTGATTCATGCTGGGGATTTCCGTTACACTCTTTCACTTTTCTATTGTTCACTATCCTTATCAAATCTTGGAAACTCAGACACCGTTCTGCTTTTCTGGCGGGCTTCTGACTTTAACGGCAAACTCTAATCATAAATTGCCATTCCATTCTTCAAGCGGGCACCTGACTTCAACAACATACTTCGAAAATAAATTGCCACTCCATTCTTCAAGTGGGCACCTGATTACCAAAACTTGAAATGTATAGATCGAATGATTACCATCTCAGGAGAAAAAAAAATTCATCTAACTAAGATTTTGATATCTTAGGAGAAAGATTCATCGGACTAAGATTTTGACGCTAGGAGATAATTCCTCGGACTAGGTCTAAATTGTTGTGATCTCAGGAGAAAGATTCATCAGACTGAGATTTTGATATCTTAGGAGAAAGATTCATCAGACTGAGATTTTGATATCTTAGGAGAAAGATTCATCGGACTAAGATTTTGACGCTAGGAGATAATTCCTCGGACTAGGTCTAAATTGTTGTGATCTCAGGAGAAAGATTCATCAGACTGAGATTTTGATATCTTAACAAACTTCGAATATAAATTGCCATTCCATTCTTCAAGTGGGCACCTGATTACCAAAACTTGAAATGTATAGATCGAATGATTATCATCTCAGGAGAAAGATTCATCGGACTAAGACTTTGACGTCTTAGGAGAAAGATTCATCAGACTAAGATTTTGACGCTAGGAGATAATTTCTCAGACTAGGTCTAAATTGTTGTGATCTTAGGAGAAAGATTCATCAGAATAAGATTTTGATATCTTAGGAGAAAGATTCATCAGACTAAGATTTTGACGCTAGGAGATAATTCCTCAGACTAGGTCTAAATTGATGCCTTACTTGAAATCTTTCAATTGTTGCTTCCTTCTTCTTGTAGCTTTCATCTAAAACCTCTAATTGTTGTTTTTCACTTCCTACTAAATTATCTTTAACTATAGCTTCAAAAACTAAATCGCCACTCCATTCTTCAAGCGGGCTCCCCGACTTCAACCACAACTCAAAAACTAAATCGCCACTCCATTCTTCAAGAGGTCTCCCTGACGTCAACTACAACTCGAAATTAATTGCCACTCCAATCTTTAGGGGGGCTCCCTGACTTCAACTACAACTCAAAACTAAATCGCCGCTCCATTCTTCAAGCGGGTTCCCTGACTTCAACTACCACTTCAAAATAAATCGCCACTCCATTCTTCAGGCGGGCTCCCTGACTTCAACTACCACTTCAAAATAAATCGCCACTCCATTCTTCAGGCGGGCTCCCTGACTTCAACTACCACTTCAAAATAAATCGCCACTCCATTCTTCAGGTGGGCTCCCTGACTTCAACCACAACTTCAAAACTAAATCACCAATCTATTCTTCAGGCGGGCTCCCTGACTTCAACATCAACTCACTAACTCCATCCCATCCTTTCTTCCGAATTACCTTGTTTCGGAATTGCTTTCCTCCTAGGTCGTGTTATTTTTCCCTTGACTGCTGGGGATATCTTTGGAATTGTTTACTTACCTGCTGGGGATGATGTTGCTGGGAAAATCTTCTCTATTTCCTCCTTTTCTACTTCCTTCAAAACCTTTTATTCTCTCCCGGGATCGCGGGGGATTGAAATGTCATTAGCTGAGGATTGTCCTGTCGGGGGACCCCTTTTCCTTTTTCCTCTTTCCAAACCTCCTTCGAGACTTGCGCTTTTCTCCATTGAAAAACTTGTAGGATATAATGCTGCCGGGGAAATCTCGAAATCAGTGATTCATTTTTCCGAGAACTGCTGGGGATGATACCGGCTTCTTGCCTTTCTGAACGCAAGCTTTCTCGTTTTGTCCTGTCGGCTGGGGGTATAATTTCCTCTATCACAGCTTGTCGTTTTCTTTCTTTCAAAGCTGCTGGGAATAATTGGGTTCAAAGATCATTTCCTTGCATTATCTAGCTTCTTTCCCCAACCGGGTATTTGGTTTCGAGAAAATTTTCGCAATGGGAGAAAATTTTCTGCCCCAGTTTGAGAATCTTCTTCGTGGCATGCTTTTCTGCCAACAACCCCTCTTTTTCGTGTTTCAAATCAAAGAAAAATTGGTTAGTTTTAAAATGTGGTGGCTGGTTGTGGTGCTCCTGTTGGGGATGGTTCTCCTCCTCTTTCCCTGCTCTGCGTTTCATTATCAGAACTTGCTGGGGATGTTTTTATTTGATGATATTCATGCTGGGATAGATTTCTCCTTTCTTGCTTCCCCGCCTTCCTTGACGACTCTTTATTTGCGAACCTTTCCACGTGGTTTTCCACTGACCACCCGAATTCCTATGATAGTGACCCTTCATGAAGACCTTGCATGTTTTACTGGTGAACCATTTTCTTTCTTCACCCTTGTATCTGAAAATACCTTTCTGCTGGGGATATCTCTCCTTCTTTTTCGGCATATCTAAGGACTGCGCATTTCCCAACCTTTGAGTCTCATTAACCTTCCTTGAGATATCCTTATTGACACCAATCCTTCCCTTTGTCATTTTCCTATTGCTGGGGAATATCCCTCTGGACACTGGCCTTGTGCTTGATCCTTCCTGACTTATACCACTTGGGTGTACCAATCAATATCCCGTCTTGCATAATTGGAAATCTGATGGAAAATTTCGCAGTCATTTCTTGCAAACAGACTCTATTGGGGAATTTTGATGAAAGGAGAAAGATAAAAGGAAACAGAATAAAAGACAATGACTCTCTAAAAAGAAAAATTATAAAGTAAACCTATCAAACGTGGATACCAACTCTAATGGACATGACATGCACATATAGCCTATCTTCCGTCGTTAAACCGCCTTTTGTAATCTTCGCCCTGGGGCTTTCCCATCTGATTTCCAATCTTCGTTCGACTTGTAGTGCCCGAGGGGTTTTCACTATCAAGCCTTTCTCGTTTCAGTTTTTCTCTCAGCTTTCATCGCCTTGTGGTGCCTGTGAAGGTTTTCACCGCTAAGACTCTCTCATTCGTGCTTCTCTTCAGCTGGGGATTGGGAGTGTTACCGCTAAGATTCTCTCATATTTCTCCTGCTGCAGATCAGAGTCTTTTCTGATTGGAATCAGAGTTTTATGTTTTGATAAGACTTCTCTCATTTGCCTGACTTGGCCTATTTCGAAGATTGGTCAAAAGGTCTTTCTTTGGACCGTAATGTGGATTTGGATAGGGCTAGAAAGAAATGGTATTAAAGGCTTGAAACAAAACAATATGGGTTCAAAATTACAACCTTCGGAGTCTACATCTTCCTTTATAAACACAACTTTTGTTGCCCTAGTGTTTTGCTTGGGGATTTTTTTTTTATTTTTATTTACACTATGACCGAGCTGTGAAGCGCCTACGTATCCTCTTTGAGGAATCAGGTCAAACGTAGTTCCCAATTCCTCTTTTTTAAGTTTCTTTTTTTTTCACACATTTTTCTTTTTCTTTTCTTTATCTCTTTTTGTTGTTTTATTTTTCTTTACTTTTTTCTTTATCCCTTTCTTCTCTTGCCTTTCAAAGTTGTGTTTCTAGTCTTTGCAACTAATTTCGAAGGAGGGGTATGAAAGAATTTAAAATAAGGCTCAAAGGGTTGACGATGGATAAAGTATTTGGATAGCAGAACAAAATGCCTTCGTCATTCCAATCTTCAAATTCGTCATATCTTTAAAGCGTTGTTGGGCAACACTCTCATTTTCATTATTATGAACGACCCCATGTCAATTTTGGCAGCTTGCCTTTAACGGTTTTCTTTTACTTGCCCCAGTTTCTCATGACTCGGGTTTCGAATAATCTCAAACCGTTCTTATTTCATTTAAATGTCTCGATCACCTCCCAATGGTTTTGTGATTAACTTTTAAGATCAGGCCAGAACTATGCGCGCACGTCATGTCACTAGAGCTAGCAGAAAAGGAACTATAGGAAGGAGAGGACTAAATAACAGAAAATGTCTAGAAATAATATAAAATAGGTCATTGCATTAACCGATAAAATAACGACTCGAACAACCAAAAAACAAAACTGGGGTTACAACCCTTAGAATGAACCTAGACCCCTTTAGATGAGACACTATGATCAAAAGAAAAATACAAGGATAAAAGGTTTGAGACACAAGACAACATCCGGATTACCATTCTGAAATAACTCGGACAAATAGAAATGACAACAAAATAAGCCACCACAAATGACTCTCCAATTGATAAGCCTGACATTTAGCCACGAATTTGATTATCAGAACCACTATGGCCTTCTCTCATTTCAGTCGGCAAATTCCCGAGTGGATTCTCATATTCCGTGTCACCGGGCATCACCGCCAGAAAGTGTGTATCATCAGGTGCAGGTAACGGATTCAGCGCGATATTCTGGGTGCCACTGTTATGAATCACAATGAATCTTTCTTGGATCATCCTTTCTATTTCCCTTTTCAAATCCCGACAACTTTCCATGTTGTGCCTCTGGGCATGGGAATGGTATTCACACCTTTTAGATGGGTCAAAGCTCCTTGCACGTGGGTCCACATGATTTGGAGGGATGGGTGCAATCATGTCATGTTGCTTTAACTTCTCAAATAAGTTTGCATAGGAAACTCCTATTGGTGTGAAATTATCCTTCAACTTCGGTTCCCTTCCATACCCTTGGTTTGGAAGTGGGTTATAAGGTATTTGGAAATTTTGCAAGAGGCTGGTAGAGATTTTGTGATGCCCGTGCTCACTTTCTTGGATGATTTGATGGCTGAATGACATACTGGGGTGGATCAGCTAAGTATGGTGGGTTCGGAGGTGGATAGTAATGCTCAGGGGAGTTATGGAAAACCTGTCGAGACATCGCATACCGTCGAGGTGTTCTTCTGGAACCTTTTGTTGACCCTGATAATATCATGACTTCTTCATCCCTCTCATTTGGGTCACTAGATTCAAATTTGACAGCCTGAGCTGCAGCCTTGAGAGCCACTTGACTTATAACTATGCATGTCTTAAGACCGTTCTCTACCATTTCTCCCATTTTGATTACATCCAAGAAGGATTGACCAACCGCAGACATCATGTTCTAAAAATAATCCGGCTCTTGAGCCCGAAGGAAGACAGTGATTAACTCATGGTCATCCATGAGTGGCTCAGCACGAGCCGCTTGCTCTCTCCATTTAAGGGCATATTCCCTGAAACATTAACTTGATTTCTTCTTCAGATTTGAAAGAAAAATGCGGTCTGGGGCAATGTCGATGTTGTAATGGAATTGTTTGACAAAGGCATGTGCCATGTCGTTCCAGACGTGCCAGTGAGATGCATCTTGATCCCAAAACCATTCAGAGGCTACTCCTGTAAGGCTTTCCCCAAAGTAAGCTATTAACAATTCTTCATTTCTTCCCAGACTCCTTAGTTGATTGCAATACCTTTTCAAGTGGGCTATTGGGTGTCCATGTCCATCATACTTTTCAAATTTGGGAATCTTGAAACCAGGTGGCAAGTGGACATCGGGAAACAAGCATAGATCTTTGAAAGCCACACTCTTTTGACTCGCCAACCCGTGCGTGTTTTTCAACCGCTGTTCTAAGCTTTTCAATCTTTGGGTTATTTCCTCCTGTACCATCTTTCAGGGATCTTGCGTTGTCCGCTTGTCACAAACCAACCACCTTCTACTTACTTTACAATTCAAGACAAAACATGTTAGAATGGACTCGGACAGTCCTTATCAATTTATTTATTTATTTATTTATTTTTTATTTTATATTATATATATACATATACAATTGTGGTCGAATCTTATGGAGATTGCCTACGTATCATGACCCCGCATGAATCAGACCGAGCGTAGTTCTTGTAAATTAATGCAAGAAATAAAGAGATGTTTATTTGATTTTTTTTTCTTTTTTGAAAAAAAAATTGTAAAAGCCAACTCCAACTACAAACTCTGATGAAAACATGCTTTATTACTAAACCCCGAGAAGGAATATAATAATAATCGGTGAAGGAGTTTTTCCATTTAAAGGACGGTCGGGACGGGATCCGTTTATTTAATCATTCAGAGTCGCCACTTGGGAAAATAATGGTGTCCCAAGTCACCGGTTTAATCCCGAACCGAGGAAATTTATGACTCGGTAATACAGTCTGCGAAACTAGAAATCTGGATAAGGAATTCTGTTAACCCGAGAGAAGGTGTTAGGCACTCCCGGATTCTGTGGTTTTAGCACGGTCGCTCAACTGCTATTTTTGTTTTCATCTGATTTCTTTATATATTTTAATTACGTGCTTTTGATGTTCCGCTTTTTCATTATAGAAGAATAATTGCAACGTCACGAAAACACATTTCGAGTCCCACCGCAACCAGTGCGCCTGTGACTTTAATGTATTTCAGTTTCGCCGAGAATAAGATTTGGGTCACATAAATGCGCACCCGTATTTAGGAAAGTAATTTTATTAAAGTCTTTCCTAAAGAGTCTATCATGTTGTTAACTTTTGGAAAGACTGTGAAATTCGTTAAACGGTCTTCCCGAGTCTAAATCTTTATAACAGTTTATTTGAGGGTCCCGCAAATGTGTATTTAGTGCGGCGAGGCTCGTCTCATTATTTAAGGTCATATATCAAATAACTAGATTTTTTTATTTTTGATAAGTCTCTAGTAATAACGGAACTTCTAATTTATTGATATATTACACTATATGTTGGAATCTTTTAATCAAGTATATACTAATGAATTTCGTGGAACGATTCACAATATCCTTTTTTGTAGTTTAGACAATATCATTTTTACTTGAGGGCCCCACAAATGTGTATTTAGTGCGGCGAGGCTCATCTCATTTTTGTTTTATTAAAGTTCAAACTGAGTAACTAAATTTTCTATTATTATTTTTCCTCTATCTACGAAAGAAAGATCCTAATTAATTATATTCCCAATCAATTTATAACAAATGAAGAGACCTTTGAACTGGGCCCAAAATGGCTAGGCCAATGAATCCAATCAAGCGAAATAGCTAGCCGCCCTAAGCAAAACCGCATACAAGGCCAGTGTCCCGGGATCGAATCACCATGAACATTTGGTAACTTCATAGGCTTTATCTGAATATTTCATTATTAGAGTAGCTAACCTCGTACATGGACATAAACTGGTGTAGTTGAGATATTATTATATTTGTCCTAATTTCAATACTAATCACAACTGTCGAGAAAAAATATGTTTTCAATTTGAATTTAAACTCTTATTATGAACTCAACAATTTCAATGTAATGTTTGATGATACTGTCTGAACCTTTAAATCAAATGATTTTAGTTGCAAATCACAGATATTAGATCTATACTTGTCCAATGTTAACGATTTCAACAGAGAAGGGATGCTAGTGTCTATTTCAACAAAGTGAAAAACTGATATCAAACCTTTTGTCTTTTATGACATTTAACTATAACTGTTATCTGAATCCTACTTTGACACACACTGAAACTTATATTAATCATTTTGACACTTCTACTAATACCAAACTGAGTAGATCAAATATCATGGCTTCACATTATGATTACAACTAGTCATATAATAACTAAAAGGAACTTATTAACAAGCTAATTGTATTAAAGAACTACTGCCAAGTTAAAGCTATCACAAAGTAGCTGAATAGAAGCTTAAAACAGTCCATTATGTTACAAATTTCAGTCCCATCAGGTGTTTGGATATAATAAAAAAAATATATTTATCAAGGCAGAACGAATCAATCAAATTCAGTATAGTAACAGTTTTAAACAGGGGATCAACTTCAACTTTAACAAAGAATCAACTGCACTTTTTATTTCATGTTGCTAATAGGTGAAGATACATCAAGGTTAACTCGAAATGTGTACCTGAACAGCAATATGAGAGGAAGAGAGTCAGTGTTTATCACAGCAGTGCAATCAGCAGACAATCACATGTTATCCAGAAGAATCCAGTGACTGGGGAGTTGTATTGAAAACCAAACAGGCACAACAACTAAACACCAACGATCAACAACAAACCAATAGACCAGAGCCAGATGCAAGAACCAGTACAAAATCTGGCCAACCCCAATGAAACATTAACAAGCACACTTAGGGAAGGATCACTTGAAAACCCCCAACAAGACCAAATCACAAGTACAGATGAAAATAGGAGAACCACTGTTTTTCTGATTTTCAGGCACTCAACAAATGAATCTTAGAACTTTCAATGA
Source organism: Nicotiana noctiflora (assembly GCA_032618575.1). Classification (NCBI taxonomy): domain Eukaryota; kingdom Viridiplantae; phylum Streptophyta; class Magnoliopsida; order Solanales; family Solanaceae; genus Nicotiana; species Nicotiana noctiflora. The sequence goes on from JASVEL010011136.1 coordinate 49,208, forward strand.
AACCGTTATCACATATACTAACTGATTCTTAAACTTTCAAAAGAAAACTTCTCCTCTTTCAGAAATTTTTCTTCCTATCTCTCTGTAACTATCACTGTTTTCTTTTACTCACAGCCTCTCCAATCTCCAAAAATCTCCTCCTTTAATTATGTTTCCTTTCCCCTTTTATAGACAAGAGATCCCTCTAACCTTTTTAGTTCTTAATTCAAATTCCCATGTTATTCTCTGCTGTTCCCACTTCTTAATGCCTGAGTATGGGGTCCTAATATTTAAATTGCTTATGTCCATACCTGTCTAAGTGCTCTGTTGTAACAGCAGGTTCCACTAGTTTAACTCATGGGCAAGGTAATTTTAAATCCTAAGAAATGCTAATTCTGATGGAATCCTAATGCTAACAGCTAATCCAGTTAATCCCTAATTTAAAATCACAAATAAACACAATCCAACAGTGGTTCCATATGTAATTAACAATGTCAATTCTGCCATAAGATGCTAATAAACATACCTACGAAACTAATCAACAACATTCGATTAGTCGATTACAACACACATAATCGATAACAAACGATCGACCTATAAATTCGTGATTCGTGGTTTATGGGCAGACTCAGGGGATATCAAATTTTAATTGACGACGCTAATCAAATTAAACACATAAGATGGTCACAACAACTATCAGCTGATTAAAACGAGTAAGAACAGAATTGACCAAATAAAGAGTCTGGGGATGGAAAGAAAAATGCTAGAAAATTTATAAACAAACACGAACCAAGCAAGACACAGAGAAATCAATGCGGAGTAGAAGAAAGAGGAGGAATACCTCTGAAATCAACAACGGCCCAGGCTTGACCTCAGACTTAAATCATTGAAGCCAAATGGGCCTTAATCGGGGTGTTCTCGGTCAAAAACACCTAGATTAAGGTCCATTAGACCTCAACCTCCTATCAATTTCGAACGAAGATCCCATTTTGGATTTTTAGGGTTCATGAGGTCATTTTTGGGGCTCGACCGGTTCTGGCAAGATTCGAGCTAAACCAGGGTTAGTAGGGGTATGAGGGAGGTCATGGGAGTGCTTGGGGTGAGTTTGGGGTGGTTTGGGATAAAATTTCAAATCCCGGTGAACTTCGATCCAATATTCGACGCGTTTGAGACAGATTCGAGACCAACGAAGGCCGGATTCGAGAAGAAGGAGGTGAGGAGAAAGGCTGGTGTAAATTCGGGGAGGTTTGGTGACTGACCGCCGGCGGAAGCGATTTCCGGCTGGCGGTCGAAGGCGGAGAGGGGCGGAGGTCGAGAGACCTGATCTCTGAAGGTGAGAGACGAAGGGATGGTCTGAAAGGGGGTGGGGTATTGTTTGGGCTTTATATACCTATGCAAAGAATACATCCTGGCCGTTTGATCTGATGAGATCAACGGCCTGGATCATTCCACTTATCCAAACGGCGTCGTTTGGTGTTACTGAGCCGGGTTGGTCTTTGGGCCAGAATTTCTTTGCAAGAATAGCCCCTTCCCTCTTTCCTTCACTTAGCCACATTTAGATAAAAACCACTTTAAAACAAAAATTGAAGGAAACAAATTATAGGCTTACCACACATATCTTTTTTTTCTTTTCTTTTATTTTATTTTCCTAAGTCATTTCAAACTAAATTTTAAAAGGCTAAGTTAAATTATACAACAAAATTAACTTACCAATATTAATTAACTTCTAATATCAATTAAACACACATAATAAAATCACACAATTGGACAATAAATAGTAAAAAATGCGAAAAATACATTTTTTGTGATTTTTTTCATTTTCGTAAAATAAACTTAACTATTTCTAAGTACGGAACTAATCCTAAAAATATAAATGCAACATATTTTGTATTTTTTATTAATTTAAACAAATAGACATGGACACACAAATGCAAACAATAAGAAAAAGAACATATAATCCACAAATATTGCAAACAAACACAAAAGCTCTTTTATTTTGAAATTTTGGGAGTAATTCTCGTATAGGGCAAAAATCACGTGCTCACAGAAGGCAGACTTGCATGTGGAGCATGTGGCTTCTACTGGTCAGGAAATACACTGCCACATTCAGGTAATTCCCAACCCTTTTAAGTTTTTATTAACTGCCATTTATGCAAACCCTATTATAGCTAACAGACATCTACTTTGGGAAAACCTAATGTGCATATATGAGTGTTATAAAGGCCCTTGGATCATGGGGGGGGGGGGTTTAACGATATGTTAGAAGCTGCTGACAAATTTGGTGGTCTGCCTATTAATAATGCTCGAGTTAATAATTTCCTAAACTATATAAATCATTGTCACTTAACTGATTTAGGATATAAAGGAAGTCGGTATACGTGGACAAATGGTAGACATACTAGGTTTAATATTCTAGAAAGAATAGACAGAATCTTCGCAAACTATGACTTATTACATCATTTTCCTTACATGCTAGTGTCCCACTTGCCACGACTTCACTCTGACCACTGCCCGTTAAAATTAGATTTACAATTCCAGACTTTACCTAGAAATTTTTTTTTTAGATTTGAAACGATTTGGATCTCACATCCTACCTTCTATCCCCTTATTAATAAAATTTGGTTAGAAAATCCTCATTTACTCTCTGCTATAGAGATTTTCACTAATAAAGTACATATTTGGAATACTACTACTTTTGGAAATTTTTTCCAAAAAAAAGAAAATTAATTAATAGAATAAATGTCATTCAGAACTCTTGCCACTATCCTACAAGTCTCTTCCTTCATAATCTTAAAAAAAACTCTTCTTCAAGACTTTAATAATATTTTGAAATTAGAAGAAAATTTTTGGAAATTAAAATCTAGAATTGATTGGTTGAATCATGGTGATGCAAACACTAAGTTTTTCCATTTATCTACTCTTAATATAAGACGCTTTAACCGCATTACAAGTCTTCAAGACCAAGGGGGAAATTGGATTTCTGACCCTCCTTTAATTAGAGATAACATTACTCTTTACTATCAACACCTTTTTCATACTCAGGAATTAGTATCAAATCATCACAAATACATTTTTCCTATGAACATCCTTACTAAAATTGATCAGAATTCTTTTACTTATCCATTACGAGATTGGGAAATTACAAAGGCAATCCACTCCTTCATGCCTTTAAAAGCTCCTGGACCTGATGGACTTCATCCTATATTTTACCAAAAATATTGGGACATTGTAGGTCTGTCTGTAAAATCCTTCTGTCACACTGCTTTTAACAATCATAAAATAGATCCTTCTATAAATAATACTTTTGTTTATTTAATTCCTAAGAACAATCATGCTTCTACTATTTCTCAATATCGCCCTATCAGTCTTTATAACACTATTTATAAGGTAATCACTAAAATTATTGCTAATAGACTTAAACCTTCGTTGGATAAACTAATTTGTCCAACTGAATCTAGTTTTCTTAAGAATAGAAGGGCTTTGGATAATGCGATCATTGTGCAAGAAATCCTTACTAAGTTTAGGAAACTACAAGGGCAGGATAAACAAATGCTTCTCAAAATTGATTTAGAAAAAGCTTTTGACAAATTAGAATGGTCTTTTATACATTTCTCTTGGACTGCCCTTAATTTCCTCACTAGTTTTATTCAACTCATTATGTCTTGCATTACTACTACTAACATTTCTATTTTAATAAATGGGAACCCTGCCTATTTTTTCCAACCTTCTAGAGGTATCAGACAAGGTGATCCTTTATCGCCTTATTTGTTTATCATATGTCTGGAAATTCTTTCCAGGAGAATAAATGCTTCAGTGGATTATTGCAAATGGACTCCTTTCACTCTCAGTTATCGGGGTCCCCAACTGTCCCATCGTTTTTCGCTGATGACATTATTTTTACATCCAAAATGAATAATGATTCTTGTAAGGAGTTAGTTAACACTTTAATTGACTTCTCAAAATTTTCACGTCAAACAATCAACCTTGAAAAGTCAAAAATCTTTTTTTCTAAAAATTGTCCTTAAAGTACTAAATTAAATATTCTCAAAACTTTTAATATGCCTTGAGGGTAAACAATTTGGAAAATATTTGGGATTTCCTATCTTTACAAAAAGACCTACTAAAAGTGACTATCAATTTTTAATTGACAATTTTCGTAGGTTAGATGGTTGGAAAACTAATTTCCTTACCAAGGCAGGTAGAACTACGTTAATACGTTCTACTTTAAATTCACTTCCTAATCATGTTATACAGTATATTACTCTTCCTGATTGTATTATTAAAGCTTTAAATAGTTTCCAAATTTTTTTTATTTGTGGTAGTACTTCCATTAAGAAAAAACTTCATATGATTTCTTGGGAAAAAATTACCCAGCCTATTGAAAGTGGTGGATTGGGTATACAAAACCTTTCATTAAAAAATAAATGTCTGCATGCTCGCCTACCATGGAGATTGTTCAAAAATCCCTCTCTTCTTTGGGCTCAAGTACTTTTGCACAATTACATCAAACATTCTTCCTTGAATAGTAAGAATATTTCCCTATTTTGAAGAACATTACGCACGGTTCGAATTACTGCACACCTGGTCTCATATGGAATATCAGCTCAAGTATGTTTGTTAATTTCTGGACAGAACCTTGCATAAATCATAATTTTATTCTTAGGAATTGTATATCTGGACCTCTTCCACGGAATGAAATTCATAAAACTGTGGCTAATTATTACTATAATCATCGTTGGCATTTTGAAGATATTCCTTTTGTCTTGCCTATAATATTCAAAAATCAATTCTCAATATTTATATGGGCATCCATCCATCTTCTTTTGATCATCTATACTGGAGTCTTACCTCCACAGGTTTGTTTTCAGTTAAATCTGTTTATAACTTATTATCTATCTGTTTAAAGTTCTCTTCACAAATAACTGACAGTTTTACTTGGATTTGGCGTCTGCATATTCCTCCTAAACTTTCCCAGTTCATTTGGTTAGTATGTCATGATAGACTCCCAACAGCATCTTACTTATACAAATTAGGAATTGTTTCCAATTTGTACTCTTTGTAAATTGGAGCCTGAAACAGTGCAACATATTCTGCTTTGGTGCCCAGTAGCACAACATATTTGGGAAAAGTTCAAGTTACATCATAAGTTTATGCAGTATTTAAAAGACTGTGTTAAGAACATTTTGATTTTTAAGAATCTTATTTATCATTCGTTGCCCAATAATAGCTCAAAAATTCCACAAACTACTCTAATTCCTTTTATTTTATGGGAATTATGGCTCCACATAAATAAGTTTGTTATGGAGAAGAAAAATTCCTTATTAGAAATACACATCATTTTTAAAAAAGCTGCCGAATTTTTCTACCTAATAAATACCAAGGATTTGATAAAAAATATGTTACCTCTTTATATTAAATGGCACCCTCCAGCTTCTCCTTTTTATAAACTCAATATTGATGGTTCTTGTATGAAAAACTTTCTTAAATGTGGTATAGGAGGGGTTTTTCGAAATCATGAAGGACAATGGATCCTGGGATTTGCTTGTCACACCTCCCTTTTTACTACCCCCACACACACCTAAAAAGGCTTTTGTGCCGATACGTTTGGAAAGATACGTAGGGTATACCTCAGTGTTCAAATACCCGGGACAGATATAACAACAAAGAGGAAGGAGTTTTTTCACATAAAGGACAACTGATTGGGGATTTTTAATTAATTATCAGAGTCGCCACTTGGGAAGATAATGGTGTCCCAAGTCACCGGTTAATCCCGAATCCGAGGAAGTTGACTCGGTTATTACAGTCCGCGAAACAAAGACCTGGATAAGGAACTCTGTTAACCCGGGAGAAGGTATTAGGCATTCCCGGATTCCGTGGTTTTAGCACGGTCGCTCAATCATCGTTCTCAAATCATATTTGACTTGTTATTGATTTTAACAATACGTATGTGCTTTTACTTTTAAAATTTTAAAGAATTGCGACATCGCGAAAACGTACCTTGAGTCACACCGCAACCAGTACACCTGTGACCTTTAGTACATTTAGGCTTTGCTGGGATTTGGGATTTGAGTCGCACCAAGTGCACACTCGTTCATAAGGAAGGTGTATTAAATCGTGCCTAATAGAGTCTATCGTCTTTTAATTCTGTTGGGAGAAGCTATAAAATTTTCTAATAGCTCTCCCGATTCTATTTATGTTTTAACTTTGTTACTAAAGGGGGCCCCACTATTAGGTGTCATGTGAGGCTCGTCCCAATTTAATTTTAATGGTTCAATCCTAATGTATACATGCTATGTTATCTATATTGGTTTTTTCCTTAGTTATATTTCAACTTATTACTTCAGAATTTGGCCCAGGCCACTATCATTGCCTTCATTGGGCCTGGGCCTCTGCACCCTCATTTAAACAAGTGTTGGGTCTGCCCGGGTCTTAGAAACCCAGGCTGTCTTCGAGCGTTTTCTCAACTTCGTGTGATAATTCAGGCCCATGCTATACACTGGGCCCAAATCAAATTGGAAAAATAACAAAGATAAAAATGCCGAATTCATAGCAAAAGAGATACTCAGAATAAAAAACGAAATTAAATCACTTTTATTTATTTATCAGAAGATGAAAATCACTGTACAATACGACTCATGTTAACCTTAAACTAAATAACTCAATGTATACGAAATCTGACTAATTCTACACTTCTACTTTTCTTAAGGGCTGATATACACTAAAGTTGAAAGTTATTTAACTAAGCAATTGAGAGCAGATGGTTTAACTATATGAAAGCATGTTTTAAACTATTCGACTACTTACTTAATGAGGACCTGAGTATCTAAAGTCGAGTGATTCAGTGATGTATATATACGCAATAGTACTACTGGATTCACTTCAATTTGCACTCATTCAATGTCTCAAACCCAGTTGTGAATTACTCAATGCTTCTGTTAACTGTTCTTCCTTTTTAACTTATTTGTATCTATATACAATTCAACAGATGTGGTTAACTACTAATATTAATGCGAGCCACACATATTTGATATCACGAATACAGTCTTAATTGAGTTACTGCTTCATTTTTACTTGTCTCTCTTTTAAACTTACACTAATCTAGCTATCGATTTCCAGATTAGATTATCTACGTGAGTTGTTCAAACTTACTATCATCGATTCATGTTAGAGTTATCCGACCTTGTTTTAAATTTTCTACCTATTTAACTAAGTGATCTACTACTATGACTATACTACTACTATTAAGCTATCTATTACACTGTTTTTGTTTTTGTTTTCCTACTAATACATACTACATTACGATTTAAAATACAGATATACACTAGTACTAAAAGCCAATGAAAAGAGTAATTACAAATTCATAACAACAAATGAATTGAAAACTGGAACTTCATTTCATTCAGCAATTCATCATTACAGCTTCATTCGAACAGAATTGTACCTGGATCAACAAAATGAAGCCGATGAGTTCTAGGGGGATTAAGAGATAAGCAACAGCAAAAGACTCAAGGCAATGCAACAGTGAAGATGAATCCCAAACGAACAGAAAACCACAGCAACAATGCAGATAATGGATCCAAGCAGAACTCGAGCAGGAAAACCACAGAGACAGGCAGCTGAACAAGATATTCTGACTCGAAAAATGCAGGAAAACTATTTGCTATTACTATATTTTTTACTCTGAATTTATCTATTGAAAAACCAGCCCTTATTTAGCTCTTTTAGGGGGTATTTATAGGTATAGGAATGGCAGATTTCTTGGGGGGAAAGAATGAAAGTAAATTCCACTTCTCCTCCTTTAAAAATCACTAAATCTATACTTAGACCCCATTTCCTGTTATAAGAACCCTTCCAGCATGAGCTGGAAGGTTCTTTTTTATTCTATTTCTAGGCTTTTACCGAAGTATCCTTATTGGTTAAGGATTTTTACTGATTTCCCTTTTTAGGGAGACAATTATACCCTTGAATCTCTGCAAAATTGCAGAAATCAGGAGCACAAAAGACCCTATGTCCCTATATGCTCTATTTAATCTACCATTTTACCAATTTATTTTTCATTTATGCCCTTAAGGACACTGCTGATTTACCCGACCTACCTAGGTCAGGTTTTCAGCATTTTTTGGACTTATTTAACTAAAGGCCAGTCCTTGCATTGGTATTTAAGGACTGGCGAGTTGTATCTTAAAGAACTATTTCAATTTTGACCCTTTTTGTTTCATTTTCTATTAATTAAAGGCAATTTATTCCATTTTAAGCTAATTGCAAGACTAGCCTGCTTTATTGTTATACTTGGCCTATTTAAAATATAGCCAGTCTTAAGTTGACACTTGGCTTAGGCAATTGAAGCCCATTTACTGAATACAGGCTGGGCTAATGCCTTTGCAGACCTAGCCACCTGTGGTTTGAAGTCTTTGCAAATGGCCGGTCTTCACACGACCAAAGCCTTTTATAGTTGAGGCAACTAAGGTGATCTGGGCCGTTGATTTGCTGATGATCAACGGTCACCAATGGCATTACTAAAACGGTGTCGTCTCATTGCAAATGAGAACAACTCTCTCGACCATTAGATTAGTTTAAGCGGACGGCTGAGATTTGATCTCGCATTTTAATTAATTAATTAATTCCGTCAATTATCTCAGCCGTTGGATTTGGCCTGATGAACGGCTGAGATCACTTGTCTCTTAATGAATTGGACCGTTTCCTTTGGGCTTAAGGACTGGGCCGGCCAATTGGGTCGTATTTGGCCCAGTCTCATTATACTATATATACTTTTTGTATTTTTTTTGTTATTTTAATTATTTTTTAAGTATTTTATTGCTGTATTTTCTTTCCTATTTTTATACTCTTTTCTAATTACTCAAACGCTTTTAGTTTCCTATTTTCCCCAATTTTTCTTATATTTTTTGCTATTTTCTACTATATTCCCTTAATTAAAACTATTTTTTGTTAATCTTTCCTTTTAACTAATTAATTCAAACAATGCGAGTATTTAACCTATTTGTTTTTTAATTTTCTAATTTCTAGTTATTCAAACACATAAAATATATCTAGTTTCAAACAAGACATGCAATTACACTCAAAAATATTATTTTATTTTAATTTTGGAATTTTTTTTACCTAGTGCAAAAATCATGTGCTCACAGCTGCCCCTCTTTGCTCGGGAACTTGAAGAGTTTCTGTGCAAAGACAAGTGAGCAGTAATGAGAGAATTTTACACATTGGCATATTCCGTGAAAGCATTTTGAAAACCTTTTGACCGCACCCTGCTTTAGAGGTTGCCTACATATCATGGGCTAAACAGGAATCAGGTTAGTGTAGTTCGGGAAGGTCTGGCAGTTAAAAGCTACCAGACTCACTGTTGCATTGACACTATTGAAACTCGCTGACTTACTCCTTATTACACCGGGGATAAAATATAAAATGAAGAAGCTATTCTAAGATATGATTCTATGAATTACAATTGTTCCTATCAAGCTTCTTGTCTCTTTACACTACCTTGTCTCTTTTTCCTTGACTTTCTGTGATGCTGACTTTTTTTTGTTGATTTTCTTTTATTGCTTCCCCCTTCTCTTTTTTTTTTCGATGATGCTTCTTGCCTTCAAACTGAGACCTTCTCAAAACAAGACAAAACAACAAACTTTTTCTTCTGCCCCAGTATGCGCTTTTCGTGTTACGGTGTTACTCATATTAGCTAACACAAACCAAAGTTGCATGGAATTAAAATTGCGGAAAAGTATTCCCTTGTTATCCAGGTGGGCGCCTAATGCATGAAATTAAAATTGAAGAAATGTATTCCCTTGTTATCCAGGTGGGCGCCTGATGCATGAAATTTAAAATTGCAGAAAAGTATTCCCATGTTATCCAGGTTGGCGCCTGATGCATGAAATTAAAATTGTGGAAAAGTATTCCCTTGTTATCCAGGTGGGCGCCTGATGCATGAAATTTAAAATTGTAGAAAAGTATTCCATTGTTATCCAGGTGGGCGCCTGATGCATGAAATTAAAATTGCGGAAAAGTATTCCCTTGTTATCCAGGTGGGCGCCTGATGCATGAAATTAAAATTGCGGAAAAGTATTCCCTTATTATCCAGGTGGGCGCCTGATGCATGAAATTAAAAATTGCAAAAAAGTATTCGCTTGTTATCCAGGTGGGCGCCTGATGCATGAAATTAAAAATTTGCAGAAAAGTATTCCCTTGTTATCCTGGTGGGCGCCTGATGCATGAAATTTAAAATTGCAGAAAAGTATTCCCTTGTTATCCAGGTGGGCGCTTGATGCATGAAATTTAAAATTGCAGAAAAGTATTCCCTCAGTTTGATAACTGGGGTATGAATTTTAAAGATGATACCTTCCTCTTGTTTTTGATATTTTCTTTGAATTCCTTCACTTATTGTCGGGCTTTCTTTTTGGCGTTTTCTATCTTTCCACATTGGTCACATTCTCTTTAAAGTGATTAGTGACGATTTGTTCCTGTCTAAATCACAAAACAAAATTTATTAGATATAAGTTGCTGGCAGCTGGCATCTACCGTCCCTGCCTCTTATTGCTTTCCTTTTTTTGCTTTTTCTCCCACTGTGTGGTCTTTCAGCTGACTATCTCTTGCAAACTCTTTTTGTGTTTTCTTGCTTTTTCACTTTTTGTTTTCTTTTCTTTTGACTCTGTTTGCCAAACTCCTTTATTTCTTTCCAACTTTTCCTTTCCTTTCTTTTCTGATCCAGTGTTATTTCAGCTCTTATCATCGGAGCTGGTAGTTAGCTTTTTAAAAGACAAACCATGAAATGCAGAAAAATGAAAAAAGGTAAGGGTGTTTCAGAGAAGTGGTAGAACTTATCTGGGTATGTTGGCTGATTCCATTGACCATGCCATGTATTTAAACTCCGACCCAGTTCGTTCAACCACATTATTCTAACTCCAAACTGTTCTCGACCCAAACCGATACTATTTTTGTTGCCTTTTCTCTTTTCGATAATAATCCTTATGATCGCCCTATGGTGCCTCGAAAGGTTTTCACCAATAAGACTCTCTCATTTATTCTCTCTTAGCCTCACAATCGCCCCGCAGTGCCGTTAAAGTTTTTCACTGACAAGACTCTCTCATTTTTATTTCTCTCTACCTCACAATCGCCTCGCGGTGCCGGTTAAGGTTTTCACCGACGAGACTCTCTCATTTTTTTTTTATCATTTTTCATTTTTGTTTCTTTTGTCTTTTGTTTTTCTGTACCACTGATGTTGTCTAATTTTTCATTCTTCTTTTATTTTATTGCATTTGTTATTCTCTTGGAATTGATCCGAAGGTCTTCCTTTGGACTGTAACGTGGCTTTTGGATGGGTTGAGAAAGAAAGGTAAAAGGCTCAAAATTTACGAGGGTTTAAAAATATTTACAACTCTCGGAATTATAAAACATAACTTCTGCCCCAGTTTCAATATGTGGGGGATTTTTGGATTTTTCCTTTATTGTGACTGAACCTCTGTGAGGCTGCCTACGTACCCTTTCGGGGTCAAGTCAAACGTAGTTCATTACTACGCCAACAATTTGTGAATTTCTTTTGACTTTTTCCTGATTTCTTTGTCTTTTTCTTTTCTTTTCTTTTTTTTTTCATTTTCATTTATTTGCTACTTTCTTTTTGTGTCATAAACAATTCCGAGAGAGGGGTAATGAAAAAATATATCGAACATGGCTCAAAGGGGAGTCAATGGATAAAGTGTTTGGATGGAGAATAAAATGCCTTCATCATTTCAATTCCAAAATCACAACAAAATACAATCATACAATTGAAAAGGAATCATACATAGTATCTTTTGACCGTGTCTGAATTGATATCAGTCTCTACGCACTTTCCTTCAATGTCTGTCAAATATAATGCCCCATTGGACAGCAAGTTGTCACGACCCCAAATCCGGTCGTGATGGCGCCCAACACATAGCTAAGCCAGCCCGACCAATCAATAACAAGAACGGAGCTAGAAGCTCGTTCTATCCCATTTAAGCATATCAAAATATGAAACAACAGTTATACATATACCACGGCAGGGAACCAAGTCCCAAAATATACCAACTTCCATAGACCGAAGGGTCAAGAGTCATGAGCCTCTACCGAACATGAGTATATGGTAGTTTACAAGATACCAAGTACGGAAAGAAAAGTCAATACAAAATCAAGAGACAGTAAGAAAGAATATCGGGTCCTGCGGACTCTGCAGCTACCTCGAATATCCACAAGTGTCGCCTCGCACAGCTACTGGATCACTGCTGAGACGTACCTGGATCTGCACACAAGGTGCAGGGAGTAAAATGAGTACTGCCAGACTCAGTGGTAATAAACAAGGGTAAGACAGCGCAGATAAGAAATCCGCAATAAAGCACTATGTAAAGCTGTATTCAAATACCCTGTTACAGAATCAATATCAACTGTACATGTACCAATAAGTACCAACAAAACAGTATAACAGCTAGCAGATGTAGCTAAATGCAATGCAATGCATGATATGATCGCTACGGCGCATAGCCCGATCCAATTTGGGTACCCGTGCTCACTGTGGGGGTTCAGACTCCGGAGGGGCTCCTACAGCCCAAGCACAATATCACTGCGGCGTGCAGTCCGATCCGACATATGTACTGTTGCGGCGCACAGCCCGATCCACTACCAGTCAGCTAATATGAAAATACAGCCTCGCAGGCTCAAAAGTAGTTTTGAAAACCCTTTTTATCATTTTTCGGTTGGAAAACAGTAATACCAAGTTCCAGAGATTGGAAATAGCATGATAACAGAAATAGCTACGGATCGGTAGTAACTAACATGTCAATATGATAAGACAATGATAACGATCCTCGCGGGATTCAATGACTGGCTCACGGCCCACAAGTATACTCAACCACCCAAGAAGTGGGTTCAACGGCTCAAGAGTAGCCAATATCACAGTATAATATGCAACCATCCGAGAAGGAGGTTCGACGGCTCATGAATAGCCTAATATCATAACACAGTATCAGCAAGTCGGACTAAGCCATAGTCACCAATCACAATTGACCCCGCACTCACATGAGAGTACGTGTCTCGCCGCTATACATCGTCACAAAGTGGTATACCGGGGTTTCGAACCCGCTGGTCATCACCCATATCTATTACTCACCTCAATACGGCGCGACGACTACTCCGCAATTCCCTTGCCATGAGAATCAAGCTCCGCACGTGTAGAACCAGATCAAATACGGTAGAAACACAACAAATTAGGCCAATGGGACGACACCCAATCAATACAACTCAATTTACATCAAAATTCCCAAAGTTGTCAAAACCCGACTTTCGGTACGCTTGTCAAAAAATTACAAAAGTCATATTTTCGGAATCCTCATCTCGATACGAGTCTAGGCATATAAAATTTACTAAAATCGGACTCCATTTGCCCACTCAAATCGGTGTTTTTCTTCAATTTAGGCCTAGGGCTCAAACCCACCTTTAATCTTTCATTTACAGGGATTTAACCAAGGATTTCATGTTAAAATGATGTAATTAAGCCACAAAACTTACCTCCAACAAAACCCCGATGATTTCCCAGCAATCTCCCGTCAATACCTTCTCTTGGAACTCAAAAATGGAGGTTTTGGGTGTTAAACCTGCGACTGACCAGTTCTGGTTTTTAATTTCACTGCCAGCCATTTTTACCTTACGCGTTCACGATGTACCCCATGCGAACGCGATGCCTTGCTCATTTCCTTCATCGCGAACGCGATGCCCCAGCCACGGATTTTTCCTCTACGCGTTCGCGTCCCATTCCACGCGAACACGTGGCTTCTCTTTTTCCTCTTACGCAAACGCGAGCCTACCCCACGCGAACGCGATGATCACAACCTTCCTCTTACTAGATCGCGTCCCCCAACAACGCGAACGCGATGAACATTTTCCCTCAGCCTACGCGAACGCGGGCCTAGCCCTCGCGAACGCGAAGGCTTGACTGGTGCCCAGTGATCTGCAAATTTACAGCAGACTATTCCTTGTTTCCAAATGCCGGATGATGGTCCGGATTCACCCCGAGGCCCCCAGGACCCCAACGAAAACCACCAACATACCCCAAAACATGATACGAACTTGTTCCAATCATAAAAACACCATCTTAAACATCAAAATCACCAGTTACACACGGATTCAAGCCTAAGTTTCTTCAAAACTTCCGAATTACACATTCCATCAAAAACCCGACCAAACGACGTCCGAATGAGCTGAAAATTTGCAGGCACATCCAAAATCACCTAACGGAGCTACTGCAACTGTCAGAATTCCATTCCGACACCCGGATAAAAATCTCACCTACCGTTCGGATTTTGCCAAAATTCAACCTTAGCCAATTCAATCCTATTTCTACACCGGCCTCCAAATTCAATTCCGATTGCTCCCCTAAGTCACAAATCACCTCCCGGAACTAACCGAATCATCAGAATCCGATTCCGAGCCTTCTAACCAAATAGTCAACTTCGGGTTGACTTTCCTTATTCAAGTTTCCTTCAAAAAGGCTAAATGCCTCATTTTCAATCCAATTCACTCCTAACTCACCCGATAGACTCTAACACTGATATAAAAACATAAAACAAGATATTACAACATAACGGGGTGGTAATTCCCGTGACGACGGGCCAGGTCGTCACATTCTCCCCCTCTTAAAAAAACGCTCGTCCTCGAGCGGGTTGAGAAACATACCTGAAGTCTCAAACAAATGAGGATATCTGCTTCGCATCTCCCGCTCGATCTCCCAAGTGGCCTCCTCCACGGGTCGACCTCTCCACTGAACCTTAACTGATGCAATCTCCTTGGACCTCAATTTTCTCACCTGACGACCTAAAATAGTAATAGGCTCCACATCATAGGATAGATCACCATCAAGCTGAATGGTACTGAAGTCTAAAACATGAGACGGATCTCTAATGTACTTTCGTAGCATGGACACATGGAATACTGGATGGACGCTGAATAAGCTGGGCGGTAAGGCTAACTCATATGCCACCTCTCCAACCCTCCTGAGTATCTCAAAAGGACCAATGTACCTAGGACTCAACTTTCCCTTTCTTCCCAAACCTCATGACACCCTTCATAGGTGAAACCTTCAACAATACTCTGTCACCAACCATGAAAGACAACTCTCGAACTCTACGGTCCGCATAACTCTTCTCGCGAGACTGTGCTGTACGAAGCCTCTCCTGGATCAACTTTGCTCTATCCAGAGCATCTTGGACTAACTCAGTCCCTATCAATCTATCCTCACCAGGATCAAACCATCTCACGGGGGATCTACACCGTCTGCCATACAATGCCTCATACGGGGCCATCCGAATACTCGACCGATAACTGTTGTTTTAGGCAAACTCAGCAAGTGTCAAGAACTCATCCCACGAACCACCAAAGTCAATCATGCATGCTCGCAACATGTCCTCCACGATCTGAATAGTATGCCCAGACTGCCCATCTGTCTGGCGGTGAAATGCTGTACTCAACTCAACCCGCGTACCCATCTCTCGCTGAAAATGCTCTCCAAAACTGAGAAGTGAATTGAGTACCCCTGTCGGATATGATAGACACCGGGACTCCATGCAACCGGACAATCTCTCGAATAAAGATTGCTGCCAACCGCTCCAATGAGTAGGTAGTACTAACTGGAATGAAGTGAGCTGACTTGGTCAGTCTATCCATAATCACCCATACAGAATCAAACTTCCTCACCGTCCGAGGGAGTCCAGTAACAAAGTCCATAGTGATCCTTTCCCACTTCCACTCGGGAATATCAATACGCCGAAACACGCCACCGGGCCTCTGATGCTCGTACTTAACCTGCTGACAGTTGAGGCACCGTGCTACATGTCTGACAATGTCCATTTTCATCTTTCTCCACCAATAGTGCTGTTTCAAATCTTGATACATCTTCGCGGCTCCTGGATGGATAGAATACCACGAGCTATGGGCCTCTTCCAGAATCAACTCACGAAGGCCATCAACATTGGGCACACATATCCGGCCCTGCATCCTCAATACGTCGTCACTATCAATGGTGACATCTCTAGCATCATCATGCCGAACTCTGTCCCTAAGGACAGCCAAATGTGGATCATCATACTGGCGCTCACAAATACGATCATATAGAGATGACCGAGATACAACACAAGCCAATACCCGGCTGGGCTCCGAAATATCTAACCTCACTAGCCGATTGGCTAGCACCCGAACATCATGAGCAAATGGCCTCTCCTCAGCTGGAATATATGCCAAGCTCCCCATACTGACCGCCTTCCGGCTCAAAGCATCGGCCACCACATTGGCCTTCCCCGGATGATATAATATAGTAATGTCATAATCCTTCAGCAACTCCAGCCATCTCCGCTGTCTCAAATTAAGGTCTTTCTGTTTGAACAAGTGCCGGAGACTACGATGGTCGGTATACACCTCACAAGACACACCGTACAAATAGTGCCTCCAAATCTTCAATGCATGAACAATGGCAGCTAGCTCCAAATCATGAACAGGATAGTTCTTCTCATGTGGCTTCAACTACCGAGAAGCATAAGCAATCACCTTACCTTCCCGCATCAACACACAACCTATCCCCACTCTCGAGGCATTACGATAAATAGTATATGAACCTGAAGCTGATGGCAATACTAACACTGGAGCTGTGGTCAAAGCTGTCTTGAGCTTCTGAAAGCTCTCCTCGCACTCATCCGACCACACGAATGGGGCACCCTTCTGGGTCAATTTAGTCAATGAAGAAGCAATGGATGAAAATCCCTGAACAAACCGGCGATAATATCCCGCCAAGCCAAGAAAACTCCTAATCTCTGTAGCTGAGGACGGTCTAGGCCAACTCTGCACCGCCTCTATCTTCTTCGGATCAACCTGAATACCATCACGAGACACCACATGTCCCCGAAATGCTACGGACTCGAGCCAAAACTCGCACTTGGAGAATTTAGCATATAGCTTCTCCTCCCTCAATCTTTGTAACACAATACTCAAATGTTGAGCATGCTCCTCCTGACTACGGGAGTAGACTAGAATGTCATCAATGAACACAATCACAAATGAATCCAAATAGGGCTCGAACACACTGTTCATCAGATGCATAAATGTTGCTGGGGCGTTGGTCAGCCCAAAAGACATCACAAGAAACTCATAATGACCATATCGGGTCCCGAATGCAGTCTTCATAATATCCGAGCCCATGATCTTCAGCTGATGATAGCCTGAACGAAGATCGATCTTAGAAAACACCCTCGCACCTTGTAACTGATCAAACAAATCATCTATGCGCGGTAGAGGGTACTTGTTCTTCACCGTCACTTTGTTCAATTGCCTATAATCAATACACATTCGCATGGAACCATCTTTCTTTTTAACAAATAATACCGGCGCACCCCACGGGGACACACTAGGGCGGATGAAACCCTTATCCAGAAGCTCCTGAAGCTGCTCTTTCAGTTCTTTCAACTCAGCCGGTGCCATACGATAAGGAGGAATGGATATGGGCTGAGTTCCCGGCACCAAGTCAATGCCAAAATCAATATCCCTGTCCGGCGGCATGCCCGGCAGGTCTGAGGGGAATACATCTGGGAAGTCCCTCACAACAGGTACATAATCAATGCTAGGAGACTCGGCTCCCACATCTCTCACAAAAGCTAAGTACGATAAACACCCTTTTTCAACCATCTTCTGAGCTTTTAAGAATGAAATAACACGGTTAGGGACGAAATCGGTCGAACCCCGCCACTCGATCTGAGAAATACCAGGAATGGCCAACGTAACTGTCTTAGCATGACAGTCCAATATAGCATGGTATGGAGACAACCAGTCCATACCCAATATAACATCAAAGTCCACCATACCCAACAATAACAAATCTGCCTGGGTCTCCAGACCCCCAATAGATATAACACAGGATCTATAGACATGATCCACAATGATCGTATCACCCACGGGGGTGGATACATGAACAGGTAAATCAACACTACTACGAGTCGCACCCAAATGATGTGCAAAATAAGAGGACACGTAAGAATATGTAGACCCTGGATCAAATAGAACAGAGGCATCTCTGTGACAGACAGAAATGGTACATGTAATCACTGCATCAGAGGCAACTGTATCACGCCTGTCAGGGAGTGCATAGAATCGTGCCTGGCCTCCACCAGATCTCTCCTCGCCTCTGGGGCGACCACGAGAAGACTGACCTCCACCTCTACTAGACTGAGATGGTGCTGAAGATGAGGGATGATCCCTCTGCTGAGTCCTGTCCCTACGGAGTCGAGGGAACTGTCTCCTCATGTGGCCAAACTCACCACACTCATAACATGCACCTGGTGCTGGAGAAGGGGACTGAAGCAAACTCACCACACTCATAACATGCACCTGGTGCTGGAGAAGTAGGTGCTGCACTCTGGGCTGGGAGGGCACTAAGTGATGACTGACCCTGCTGAAACCCCTGTCGACCACGACCATAAGAACCTCCGCTCTGCTCTGGGCGGCCCGAATGAGAAGGTCTAGATGAGCGACCTCTGCTCTGCTGGGAATGCCCTCTAGATGGAGCACCA
Organism: Nicotiana noctiflora; assembly: GCA_032618575.1. Classification (NCBI taxonomy): domain Eukaryota; kingdom Viridiplantae; phylum Streptophyta; class Magnoliopsida; order Solanales; family Solanaceae; genus Nicotiana; species Nicotiana noctiflora. Next base: position 67,753 of record JASVEL010011136.1, read on the forward strand.
CTAAAACTGCCAGAACCACGAGGCCTCTTGGCCTCCCGCTCCTCTCTCTCTCGGCGATGATATGCCTCAATGGAGCGTGCCATATCAACAACCTGCTCAAATGATGATGACAAAACTCTCTCTCTGGTCATAAGAATGCGGATAGAGTAGTTGAGGCCATCAATGAACCTCCCGATCCTCTCCCTATCATTAGGGATCATCCATGTGGCATGCCTAGCCAACTGTGTGAATCTAAGCTCATACTGAGTCACAGACATGTCGCCCTGCACCAACCACTCGAACTGGCGACGTAGCTCCTCGCGACGAGACTGAGGTACATATTTCTCTAGAAAGAGAGTAGAGAACTGCTGCCATGTGAGAGGTGTTTCTCTTGCAGGCCTACTGTCACGACCCTAGTTCACCAATCGTGAACCTGTCATGACGGCACCCAGCCTTCGCGACTAGGTAAGCCTAACACGATGCAGAATGTACAATTTCATAAAACAAAAGATAAGGTAACAACAAAATAATGTAAATGAAATGTAATAGGTTCCGCTCGGCACATACACTTCACCAAAACACACTAAGCAACATACTACCAAGACCCGGAAACCCATGGGCAACACAGACTAAGAAAGAGTACAACTGTGGCTTTATACATCACGAAATGTCTATACAACGAGAGTAAGGGAAATAACTACTATCACTAGTGAGAATAGAAGGGGACTCCCCGGATCTACGGATGTAGCAGAGAAAATATGGAAAATCGCAGGTTTGGGATTCTGGTTCTGTTGTTTTCGCTCCTGCGGAAATAGGGGCACAGGAGCGAGTCCGCAGAAGCGGATACAGGAGCGCAGAAGCGCTGTTGATCGCGGAAGCGGAGTTTCGTTCGCAGGAGCGGCACCGCTGGTGCGGAAAGTGAGCCGCAGAAGCGGAATTGGCCGGCTAGGCCTGGAAACGCAGAAGCGACCCTCTGGTCGCGGATACGGGCTCGCAGGAGCGGACTCTTGTCCGCAGAAGCGGGAAGGACCGCAGAGGCGGAGGGTATTCCGTAGAAGCGGTTCCGCAGGGGCGGAAAATGGCCCGCAGAAGCGAAAATCGCAGTGAGTTAATGTCACGACCCCAAATCCGTTTGTTATGGCGCCCAGCACATTGCTAAGCCAGCCCAACCAATCAATAACAAGAACGGAGCTAGAAGCTCGTTCTATCCCATTTAAGCATATCAAAATATGAAACAACAGTGATACATATACCACGGCAGGGAACCAAGTCCCAAAATATACCAACTTCCATAGACCGAAGGGTCAAGAGTCATGAGCCTCTACCGAACATGAGTATATGGTAGTTTACAAGATACCAAGTACGGAAAGAAAAGTCAATACAAAATCAAGAGACAGTAAGAAGGAATATCGGGTCCTGCGGACTCTGCAACTACCTCGAATATCCACAAGTGTCGCCTCGCACAGCTACTGGATCACTGCTGAGAGGTACACCTGGATCTGCACACAAGGTGCAGGGAGTAAAATGAGTACTGCCAGACTCAGTGGTAATAAACAAGGGTAAGACAATGCAGATAAGAAATCCGCAATAAAGCACTATGTAAAGCTGTAATCAAATACCCTATCACAAAATCAATATCAACTGTACCTATACCAATAAGTACCAGCAAAACAGTATAACAGCTAGCAGATGTAGCTAAATGCAATGCAATGCAATGCATGATATGACCGCTATGGCGCGTAGCCCGATCCAATTTGGGTACCTGTGCTCACTGTGGGGGTTCAGACTCCGGAGGGGCTCCTACAGCCCAAGCACAATATCACTGCGGAGTGCAGTCCGATCCAACATATATACCGCTGCGGCGCGCAACCCGATCCACTACCAGTCAGCTAATATGCAAATACTGCCTCGGAGGCTCAAAAGTAGTTTTGAAAACCCTTTTTATCATTATTCAGTTGGAAAACAGTAATACCAAGTTCCAGAGATTGGAAATAGCATGATAACAGAAATATCTACGGACTTGGTAGTAACTAACATGTCAATATGATAAGACAATGATAACGATCCTCGCGGGATCCAATAACCGGCTCACGGCCCACAAGTATACTCAACCACCCAAGAAGGGGGTTCAACGGCTCAAGAGTAGCCAATATCACAGTATAATATGCAACAATCCGAGAAGGAGGTTCGACGGCTCATGAATAGCCTAATATCATAATGTAACGACCCGGCCCACCACTGTCCCCAATCACAATCGACCCCGCACTCACAAGAGAGTACGTGTCTCGCCGCTATACAGCGTCACAAAGTGGTATACCGGGGTTTCGAACCCGCCGGTCATCACCCACATCTATTACTCACCTCAATACGGCGCGACGACTACTCCGCAATGCTCTTGCCATGAGAATCAAGCTCTGCACGTGTAGAACCTAATCAAATACAGTAGAAACACAACAAATTAGGCCAATGGGACGACACCCAATCAATACAACTCAATTTACATCAAAATTCCCAAAGTTGTCAAAACTCAACTTTTGGTACGCTTGTCGAAAAATTACAAAAGTCACATTTTCGGAATCCTCATCTCGATACGAGTCTAGGCATATAAAATTTACCAAAATCGGACTCCATTTGCCCACTCAAATTGGTGTTTTCTTCAATTTTGGCCTAGGGCTCAAACCCACCTTTAATCTTCCATTTACAGGGATATAACCAAGGATTTCATGTTAAAATGATGTAATTAAGCCACAAAACTTACCTCCAATGAAACCCCGATGATTTCCCAGCAATCTCCCGTCAATACCTTCTCTTGGAACTCAAAAATGGAGGTTTTGGGTGTTAAACCCGTGGCTGACCAGTTCTGGTTTTTAATTTCACTGCCAGCCATTTTTACCTTACGCGTTCGCGATGTACCCCACGTGAATGCGATGCCTTGCTCATTTCCTTCATCGCGAACGCGACATGAAGTCACGCATCCGCGAAGACCATTCTCCCCAGCCACGGATTTTTCCTCTACGCGTTCGCATCCCATTCCACGCGAACGCGTGGCTTCTCTTTTTCCTCTTACGCGAACGCGAGCCTACCCCATGCGAACGCGATGATCAAAACTTTCCTCTTATGCGATCGCGGCCCCCAGCAACGCGAACACGATGACCATTTTCCCTCAGCCTACGCGAACGCGGGCCTAGCCCTCGCGAACGCGAAGGCTTAACTGGTGCCCAGTGATCTGCAAATTTACAGCAGACTATTCCTTGTTTCCAAATGCCGGATGGTGGTCCGGATTCACCCCGAGACCCTCGGGACCCCAACGAAAACCACCAACATAACCCAAAACATGATACAAACTTGTTCCAATCATAAAAACACCATCTTAAACATCAAAATCACCAGTTGCACACGGATTCAAGCCTAAGTTTCTTCAAAATTTCCGAATTACACATTCCATCAAACACCCGACCAAACGACGTCCGAATGACCTGAAAATTTGCAGGCACATCCAAAATCACCTATTGGAGCTACTGCAACTGTCGGAATTCCATTCTGACACCCGGATCAAAATCTCACCTACTGTTCGGATTTCGCCAAAATTCAACCTTAGCCAATTCAAGCATATTTCTACACCGGGCCTCAAAATTCAATTCCGATTGCTCCCCTAAGTCACAAATCACCTCCTGGAACTAACCGAATCATCAGAATCCGATTCCGAGCCTTCTAACCAAATAGTCAACTCTGGGTTGACTTTCCTTATTCAAGTTTCCTTCAAAAAGGCTAAATGCCTCATCTTCAATCCAATTCACTCCTAACTCACCCGATAGACTCTAACACTGATATAAAAGCATAAAACAAGATATTACAACATAACGGGGTGGTAATTCCCGTGACGACGGGCCGGGTCGTCATAACCTGTGATACCATAAATGGTCCCTGCCAGTTTGGCGCAAATTTGCCCTTTGCTTCGGCCCAATGCGGCAAGATACGCCTCAATACGAGTTGTCCAACTTCAAACTTCCGAGGACGCACCTTCTTATTATATGCTCTGGCCATTATTTTTTGATACAATTGCCCGTGGCAAACTGCTGCCAACCTCTTCTCATCAATCAGACTTAATTGTTCCAGCCGGGATTTTACCCATTCTTCGTCATCTATTCCAGCTTCTGCTATGATTCGTAATGATGGTATTTCTATTTCCGCGGGTATAACAGCCTCTGTCCCATACACTAATGAATAGGGTGTGGCGCCGATAAATGTGCGCACTGTTGTGCGATAACCCATAAGAGCAAAAGGTAATTTCTCGTGCCATTGTCTAGATTCCTCCACCATTTTCCTGAGGATCTTCTTTATATTCTTGTTTGCAGCTTCAACTGTCCCATTTGCCTTTGGCTTGTATGGTGTAGAGTTGCGATGTGTGATCTTAAATCTCTGGCAAGCTTCCGCCATGAGGTGACTATTCAGATTGGCCCCTTTATCTGTGATGATTACCTTGGGAATTCCAAACCGGCATATAATATTTTCATGCACAAAATCCACCACAGCTTTCTTTGTCACAGCCTTGAACGTCTTTGCCTCAACCCACTTAGTGAAGTAATCAATCATGACCAAAATGAATCTGTGCCTATTGGAAACCACAGGCTCTATCGGTCCGATAACATCCATACCCCAAGCGACAAACGGTGAGGGTGCAAATGTCGTATGCAATTCATAAGGCGGGGAGTGGATATATCTCCATATACTTGGCATTGGTGGCATTTCCTCACATACCTGATGCAGTCCCGCTCCATAGTGAGCCAATAGTACCCGGCTCTCAAAATCTTCTTTGCTAAGATATACCCGCTCATATGGGGTCCGCAGGCCCTAGCGTGCACCTCAGTCATAATCTTATCAGCTTATTGCGTGAAAACAGACCTCAACAATCCCAGGTCTGGTGTTCTTTTATATATGATTCCTCCACTGAGGAAAAAGCCATTCGCTAAGCGTCTTACAGCTCTCTTCTGATCTCCGGTGGCTTGCTCCGAGTATTTACCTGCCTTCAGGTATTCCCTGATGTTATGATACCATGGTTCTCCATCCAACTCTCCTTCCACATCAAAACAGTAAGCATTCTGATCATGCACCTGGATCTGAAGTGGATCTATATAGGCTTTATCCGGATGATGTAACATAGAGGATAGTGTGGCCAGAGCATCTGCAACCTCGTTGTGCATTCTTGGGATATGTTTGAACTCTATGGACTAGAATCTTTGGGACAACTCATTCAAACAATGCCGATAAGGTATCAGTTTCAGATCCCTCATTTCCCATTCTCCCTGGATTTGGTGTATCAAAAGATCCGAGTCACCCATGACCAAGATCTCTTGAGCACCCATGTCTATTGCCATCCTCAATCCCAATATACATGCCTCATATTCGGCCATATTGTTGGTACAGAAAAATTGAAGTTGAGCGATAACGGGGTAGTGTTGACCCATTTTTGAAATGAGTACTGCACCGATACCAACTCCCTTGCTGTTGACAGCTCCGTCGAAATACATCTTCCACCCTAGGTTTTTACTCTGTTCTATTTCTTCTACATTTATTGCCTCCTTGTCCGAAAAATATGTCTTTAGTGACTTATACTCATCATCCACTAGATTCTCTACCAGGTGATCTACAACTGCCTGCGCCTTCATCGCCGTACGAGTTACATAAATGATGTCAAATTCTGTGCGCAGAATCTGCCATTTAACAAGTCTTCCTATAGGCATGGGCTTCTGGAATATATACTTCAGAGGATCCAACCGTGATATCAAGTACGTGGTGTATGCTGTCAGATAGTGCTTCAGTTTCTGAGCCACCCAAGTCAATGCACAACAAGTTCTTTCTAGCTGAGTATACTTTATCTCGTAAGATGTGAATTTATTACTAAGGTAATATATAGCCTGCTCTTTCTTGCCCGTCTCATCGTGTTGTCCTAGCACACAACCAAAAGAATTGTCAAGCACTGTCAGATATAAGATCAAAGGCCTTCCCGGTTCTGGAGGAACTAGCACTGGAGGATTTGCTAAATATTCCTTGATTCTGTCGAAGGCTTGCTGACATTCCTCAGTCCATTTCACTGCTGCATCTTTCTTCATCAACTTAAAGATCAGTTCACATGTTGATGTCAACTGAGCGATGAACCGGCTAATATAATTCAGCCTTCCCAGCAAGCTCATCATTTCCTTCTTGTTCTTCGGTGGGGGTAAACTCTAGATAGCCTTGATCTTTGATGGATCTAGTTCAATACCCCACCGACTCACTATAAATCCCAATAGTTTCCCCGAAGGTACTCCAAAAGTGCATTTAGTGGGATTGAGTTTAAGATTGTACCTTCGGAGCCTTTGAAAAAACTTCCTCAAGTCCTTCACATGATCATGTTGCTTCTTGGACTTTATGATTACGTCGTCCACATACACTTCGATTTCTCGATGCATCATGTCATGGAACATTGTGGTCATTGCCCTCATATAAGTTTCTCCGATATTCTTCAACCCAAACGGCATCACTCTATAGCAATATGTTCCCCAAGGCGTAATGAAAGCAGTTTTCTCCGCATCTTCTTTGTCCATCAGGATCTGGTGATAACCCTCATAGCAATCTACAAGAGAACTGATCTCGAGCTTGGTGCAATTGTCGATTAATATGTGGATATTTGGCAATGGGAAGTCATCCTTTGGACTGGCTTTGTTGAGGTCTCTGTAATCTACACACACTCTGGTTTTTCCGTCTTTCTTTAGGACTGGCACAACATTTGCTAACCAGGTGGGGTATTTAGTAACTCGTATGACCTTTGCCTCAAACTGCTTATTCACCTCTTCTTTTATCTTCACGCTGATGTCCGTTTTGAACTTTCTCAACTTTTACTTCACTGGCCGGCATTCAGGATAAATAGGCAACTTGTGTACCACCAAATCAGTACTAAGTCCGGGCATGTCATCATAGGACCAATCAAATATGTCCTTGAATTCATGCAGCAACTTTATTAACTCTTCCCTGAGGGAGGTTTCTAAATGCACACTGATTTTCGTCTCCCGGACACTATCTTCACTCCCCAAATTGATAGATTCTGTCTCACTCAAGTTCGGTTTGGGTTTTTCCTCATATTGATTCAAGTCTTTACTTATTTCCTCCAGGGTTTCCTCATCCTCATATGCTGTCTCACTATCATTCTCAATTTCTTGTATAATAATTTGATTGTCAGAAGTGGGCCGGGAATTCTTCATGCATGACATATCATCGGATTCAGCACATATGGAACTGTACAAAAGGAAAAATTAAAACAAAAATAAGGCAAAAAAGAAGAAAGAAAAAGAAACTGCATTTGATATTTCAAAAGAGGAACAAAGCTTGGAAACATTTTGATTTCAATGGGGGTGGGGACTACAAAAGTAAAATTGCTTTTTGGAAAATGATGATGTATTTCAAAGCTAACTACCAAGACTCCTTCCTGATTGGGAAAGGAGTGGCTTCCCAGTTGTTGAGCATAACACCTGACCCCACGAACTGAACGTCTATCTTGCTGGTACCCTCTCCCGTTTCTACCATGTTCACATCCCCAAATAACATTTCAAACCTTATCAAGAGCTCCTCATCAGGTCTAGTCTCAGCATACCTAGACGTAGCAGATGTCAGATGTTGTTTTGTACCAGGCTTGGCAAAGGTGTCGGACAGTTTTGGGATGGGTTTAGGAAGGGTCCAGTTTTTCTTTTTGGTTCCCTTGGCTTCTGGATGTCGGCATGGGTGGGTTTGAATCCCAAGCCAAAGGTGTCATTGTTCACTGGTAGATGGACTGGTTGAGTTATTCCTTGCAAAGATATTCTTAGCCCTTTCCCTGGTGTAAATCCATTTTTAATCATCTCCCTGGCTATCATCACAGCGGCAGGTGCCACCATAGGGATTGGCAATTTCTCTCCTTCAGCAATCTTGTTCACTGTTATAGTGTCTGTCACCAGGTACACCCAGGGACCCTTATCTCCATCCACATCCTCGAATGGCATTATGGCATTACAGGTGTCTCCTTCTCCGTGCACTGTGATTTCTTGCTGCTCCCATTCGAACTTAACCATCTGGTGCAAGGATGATGGCACAGCCTTAGCTGCGTGGATCCATGGTCGACCCAACAATAGATTGTAGGACACAGCGATGTCTAACACCTGAAACTCCATTGTAAAGTCTACTGGACCAATGGTGACCTCCAAGATGATATCCCCCAAAGTATTTTTGCTTCCTCCATCAAACCCTCGCACATTCACACTATTCCTTCGGATTCTGTCAGGATTGATATTCAGCTTTCCAAGAGTCGAAAGTGGAAAAATGTTTGCACTTGACCCATTATCTATCAACACTCGAGTGACCACTGATTCCTCGCTTTTCATAGTAATGTAGAGCGCCCTGTTATGTTCAGTCCCCTCAATGGGCAATTCACCATCTGAGAACGTAATCTTGTTAGACTCAAAAATCTTTTTGGCAATCTTCTCAAGATGACAGACCGAGATCTTTTCAGGAACATGCGCCTCATTCAATATCTTCATCAATGCTTTTCTGTGTTCCTCCGAATGTATCAACAATGAGAGTAGAGAGATCTATGCAGGTGTCTTCCTCAACTGTTCTACTATCGAGTAGTCTTGAGATTTTATCTTCTTGAGAAATTCTTTTGCTTCTTCTTCGGAGACAGGCTTCTTCATATGACTCTCCTTCACCACCTTCATTTTTCTTAACTCTTTCGGGGCAAAATACCTCCCGGAACGAGTTAGAACGTGTGTCTTATTGATCTCTCCGGTTACTTGTTTTCCTTTGTACACTACTGCCACATTGTTGTAGTTCCAAGGTAAAGCTTTAGTATCCACCACCGGCATCTGCACCACTGGCTTTATAATTACCGGTTCCATGCACGCTCTTTTCACTGTCAACACTGGTTTCACCCCTGGCACCACAACTTTCAAAGTCTCAACCGTTGGTTTCTTTTTCACCGGTACTTCAATTGCTGCTTCCCCTTTCCCAATTTCCTTTTCTGCCTTGCTGCTAGCTTTAATCATCATGACCGACTGGGAATGCCTCCTACTGCTCTCCTCTTGTGCCAACTCTATCATATGTGCCTCATGATGACTTGGCAGTGGATTTTGAGTAATGTTTGGAGCCTCTGGAGCTTGTACCTCAATCCTCCGACTATCAATGAGCTCTTAAATAGCAGTCTTCAAATGCCAACATTTTTCAGTGTCGTGTCCCGGTGCCGCAGAGCAATACTCGCACTTGACCGACTGATTGATATTCCTTGGAGGTGGTTTGGAAGGTTTGATTCGATTGGGCTCAACATCCCCAGTTCCTTCAATCGGTGATAGAGGCTAGTATAGGATTCCCCCAACGGGGTGAATGTTTTCTTTGCCTGGTTTTTGTTCCTCATCTCTGGGGGGAGGATGTAAGGCCCCATAAACTTTTTATGCATAAAACCTAGTAGCTATGCTGTCATGGTCCGAATGATGTGTTAGGAATGCGTAGAATTCTTCGCGGAGAGCTTGCTCGCCGCGGTTCGGACCCTTGGTAGTGATTTAAGTTTCAAAATGTAAAGAATCGATTTTTACAGAATAGTGTCAATTCTGCGGTCAGGAATGCGCCCGAAAATATGCTATGCGGACCGCATTCCTGCCGCAGAGTTTAACAGAAGGTTTACAAAATTTGGTGTTGAGAATGCGGTCGATGTGCGATCGCAGAATGGATCTGCGGACCACAGATCTACTGCATAAATTCTCGAAGGTTTTTGAGTGTCAAATCTGCAGTGCACTCTGCAACCGTAGATCAAGAATGTGGACCGCATTTTGGTCGCATTCCGTAACAGAACTTGTGAAAATTTTGAGGCAATTTTGCGGTCACTATGCGGACCGCATGTTGATTCTGCAATCGTAGATGCGACCGCAGAATTGACCCGGCCCAGGAATTTTATAAAATTCAACCCGACCTCTTCTTTAATATTACGCCTTTCTCTTTCATTTTATCATATCATCTTACTAAAATTAGAGAGAGAAGAGAGGGATTTTATAGAGAGAAGTCTTTCATCCCCAAAGATTGCTCGAACTACTTAGTTCAAGGGATTCTAGGGAAAAGATTCAACTTCCCCAAATCAATTGAAGGTAAAAACCCTAGCTATTTCCTCTTATTTTCAGTCTTAAGATGGGTAAGGAGAGGGTTGCATATAATAGCTTTTGAAAATGGAATTTTACACTCATGCATGATTATTAAACTTGATTTTTAGTAAAGAGGAAGTGGATAGGCGTAAGAATCTACAAACGAGGTCGGCAAAGATAGGGTAGCTTGGGTAAGCATAAAGTAGGAAGTTAACGGAAGAAAACTCGATACCAGGTATGTATGGCTAATTTTGATTCTTGTGAAATCGCTTATATGTGTAAAATTTATTAGTTCGTGTTAATTTGACTAATTGTGTGAAATTCTTGATGATGTTGTTGGATATTCAAAGTTGTCGTTGAACTATGAGTGATGTAGTATGGGATATGAACCGAAATATAAATGAGAGTTGAATTTGGTAATGAATTGTGAATAATGGTTATAATGGTATATGGTACCTTGTGGAAAAGAAACGAAATACTTGAGGTGTGGTAAGTTGTTGAACATAACACTATGAACATTCTCGATTTTGAAAACATTGTAATTTGGTTGTGTTGTTGGTTTGAGAAGTAATTGAGAACATGAACCAATTTGTAAGTTGTTTATGAACTCGTTGTAATTGTGTGTAGTACCTTATCTGATGTTTGTGATTGTTGTGTTTGAAAAATGTACAGTGGGATCGGGTTGTGCGCCGCAACATGAAGAAATAAGGTGTGGGTTGGGGTGATAAGGGTGGCCGAGGTAATAAGGGTGGACGAGGTAATAAGGGTGGACGAGGTAATAAGGATGGAAAGCGATCGAAATCGCAAATGAAATTGATACAAAATCATTGATATGAAATTGTGAAAGGAGACAACAGGAGAGTTTGCAACCTGTGGGGCACTGATTGCCCCTTTGTTTGACTACTTGTGATTTATGTGGTTGATTTGTTGTTGTTCTACCTGTTGACCTTAAATGTGCTTCATGTTGAGTCTTGTGTGAAATGAGTAAAAGGTGGAAAACATGGTTAGCTGGCCTAATTCATCCTTGATGTAATTTATTGGCTGTCTTGTCATCGTGATTCTTTTAATGGCTTGAGTTTACTTGGGACAAAGTTTGCCCATACATACCAGTACAATTCCGGTGTATTGACGTCCCTTTTGTTGGGGACGCTACATTCGTGTTATGATTGTAGGTAAATCAGTAGCAGGCACTTCAGCTCATCGGCAATAGTATCCTTCATCTTCCACTGCCCGTTTTGTGAGCCCTTTCTTCCTCGGGGCCCTATGTGGTTCACGCCACTTTTGTTTAGATTTCATTTTTGTTTTGTAAGGTATAGCCGGAGCCTTGTAACCGGCAAGTATTGTATTCCCCTTTTTGTATCCTAGAGGCTCTGTAGACATGTAAACTATGGGATTCCAGTCTTGTGTATCTATATCATGTCGGGCGATGTAAAAACTGTAAACTTGTTAATGAATCACTCATATGGTTATGCTTGTGTATTGTGAAATCAATTACAATTGATAAGATATTTGGTTAATGAGAAACAATCAACACAAGGGTAACACGTGGTAATGAAAGACACCCAGGTCCGCTTGACTGGGGCAACCCGGTCAAGCGCCAGTCATGTCGCTCGATTTGGGGCGTGACAGAGCCTGAAGTTGGGTTTGTTCGAGTTTTGTAAGTTCTAGAAGAGGGGTAGGTATTTTGTGTGTGATAAACATTCTGCGGGGCCTGGGCTCGCCATACCTGTGGTGGTGGTGGATAAGTTTGGGCTTGTGGATTATGGTAGTGTGGGGTAGTAGGTGGGTAGTATGGTGGAGGTGGGTTGTATGGTGTTGGCGGGTACGGCTGGCATGGTCGAGGCAGATGATGGTATTAGCTATGATTCCAGGGTTTACTCTCCACAACCGACACCTCTTCTTTCTTCTTCTTCCCGATGGCTCCTCCATTCCCTATCTGGATGGCCTGATTTCTGGCTTTAATTGTAGAAAAGTTCATAATCTTATTAGTTTTCAATCCTTCTTCTACAAAACTTCCTATTTTTACGACTTCATTAAAATTCTTTCCAATGGCTTACACCAGATGCCCATAGTAGGTAGGCTCCAAGGCCTGCAAGAAACAGTCTACCATTTCACTTTCTTTCATCGGCGGATCCACCCTCGCTGCCTGCTCTCTCCATCTAAAGTCGTATTCTCTAAAGCTTTCACCAGGCTTCTTTTCCATTTTAGTGAGTGACAACCTATCCAGTATGATTTCCAAATTGTACTGGAAATGGTTAGCAAATGCTTGTGCGAGGTCATCCCAGATGAACCACCTGGTGTGATCTTGGCGCGTGTACCATTCCAGTGTGGAACCACTCAAACTTTGGCTAAAATATGCCATCAGAAGCTCATCTCTTCCCCCTGCCCCCCACATCTTGCTGCAGTATCCTCTAAGATGGGCTACCGGATCTCCGTGCCCACTGTACATGTCAAACTTCGGCAACTTGAACCCGACAGGGAGCTGTACCTCCGGGAACAGACATATGTCTTTGTACGCCACACTTACTTGTCCCCCTAGCCCTTGTATGTTACGAAAGGACTGCTCCAAACTCCTCATCTTTCTGGCCATCTCCTCCTGTTCTAAGTTCCTGACAGGTTTTTCTTCGATCGCCTCCATCAACGGGGTGTAAGATTCATGCTGCCGAAAGTTTGGTTCAAGTGGGTAGTAGTGGGTGTCTTGTACATGGAACAAAGGCTCACTGGATGACTTATGCAAGGCGGCAGGTGGAGGTGCTACATATACCGGGGCGACCTGTGGTGGCTGGGGTGGCACTTGTTTTGATAGTGACGGTGGTACTTGAGAGGTGGAGGCATAGTAGTGGTGATAGTCTGGATATGTAGAGGACGAGTTCATAGTGGGTGGCTCAGGGTTGGGATTGGCTGGAGGAATGTATGCAGGGTTAGCAGGATAAGTAGGTAAGGGTTTACCCCTCGACCAAGCCTGGTACATCTCAGCCATCTGTTGTTTAAGCTTGTACATTTCTTCTTTCATTCCCGTCACGTCCACAACTTCTTCCTCTTGGACGGGGTCCATGACTGTTGGTTCAATTTCTTGAGATACGGCCTTTGTCATTGTCTTAGATCTTGTGTTGTAGGGATGAGTAGCCAGAACGCCAGTTGCCAGCTAGAATCTGGATCTCACAAACAGCAACACCCGTTAGTAGTTAGCACATAAAGAGATAAGATGCAATGATTTGGAATAATCACATTTTGCCTTTGATCGTCATGCATCATCCCGGCCTTTTTATTTTGAACCAGTCTCATCATTCTCTTTTTTTTCCTTTTCTCTTTTTCTTTCTTTCTTTTTTTTCTTCTTTTCTTCTCTTTTTCTTTTTCTCTCTATTTTTCTTTTTTTTTCTTTCTTTCTTTCCTTTCCATCCCTTTTTTACTTACTTTATTGATTTGCGTTCCTATTTATTTGCCTATCGTAAATAAAGAATTGACATAAAGCAAAAGGATTGACAACAACTCTTGATTTCTCATTGATAGTTCAAAAACATTGGTTTACAAGATGGCGTTGTGTTACTAATGCAAAGAAATATGAATACAGAATGCATGCCCTATGAATACATCAATGCTCCTAGTGCCCGCGAGACATCGTTCGGTCTTGCCACGGGCCTATATGCTAATCCCCTTTGGAGCCTATCTATGTCGGACATGACTTGCTGCACAAAGAATTTCACTGCTGACACAAATGTTGCCTGGGACATTTCTTCACACAGCTGGCTCTTTCGGGTGATGTACTGAGCAATATGAACAATTTTCTCTCGAATGACCCCTTTGTCTTGAAGCAATCGGCTAATCTGTTCGGTGCGAGCATCTAAAGCGCATTGATTTTCCTTTTGTATTTGTTGTAGCTCAAACTCTAGCCGAGCCATAGTCGTGTAACAGTGTTCTCTTTCTTCTTCGAGATCTTTGATGATCTTGTTACTTTTGATAGTGGCTGTGACAATTTTCTTTCTCAGTCAAGCTACCTCAAACTCATGCTTATCCTGTAGCTGCTGAACCAACTTGGCTCTTTCCTCGGCATCTTTAGCCAGTTGCTTTCGAGTCCTGACTAACTCCTTTTCTGCTTTGTCTAAGTCGAAGCAATAGTCATTCACTTTGCGCCGAAGAGTTTCAATCAATTTCTCATCTCGGGCCAAGCGAACAGGGGTCTCGGATGCAATTTTCATCTTAGCAACCTGAGCCTTCAAAATTTCGTTTTCTTTCTTCAGCTGCTTTTTCTCTCCTTCGTCGGATGCTACCTACAAACTGCTCTCAAACTAGAGATCTCTCAACTATTTTACCAGCAAGCTGATCTTGGCCTTATATTCACTTTCTTTGGCCGCCCAATTCCTGTTTTCTCTAGATTGCTCCACCAGATCTTGCAAGTGAGGTCTTTTCGATGGCCTGTCATGCTCAATATCCCGTCGATACCATGTGGAATACCCTGACGACACTTCACCTCGACCTCTGTTCTGCACACAAGTCTCTACCTTCAAGTTCTGACATTCATTCCAAATCTGTCGGACCTTTGCTTCCGGGAATTGCTCGTCCGGACTAATCTCTATGACTTGCGAACTGAGGTCCCCATCCTTTGGTATGACATGACATCTACCAAGCTGTCTCAGTGCCCTATATGGGGTGTAAGGTTGGATACTTTTTAAACCCATGATCAGAAATTGTGACCCTTCTGTCGGCATATAAATTACCTCGTCGAGGGCAACCAATCATATGCCCAATCGATCTGGCCGTTGGTCAATGATCGTAGATGTGATATCCAATCCTTTACCCCCTCCGGCAACTTAACTTCTTTTGTTCTCATGTAAAATTCTTCTAGGCACGTTCTTCCTGTCGGCTCGTAGCTTGAGAACAAAGGATGATAGCATAGATGTTCTATCAACCAGATTTGCAAAATTAAGTTACATCCCTCAAAGAAGTTGGCCCCTGCTTTGCATGTAGTCAAGGCACGGTAGATGTAGGCTAAAATCATTGGAGCCAGAGTACAATTATCTTGCACTACCAAAGTGCTTGCTACCCCGGCAACCTGTATATCGATATGCCCATCTTTTCTCGGAAATATGATAATCCCGAGAAACACCACTAAGAGAGCAAACCATCGATGCTCCTCCCATTTTGCCCGGTTGGACTTGCTACAAAGCTTGCTCGTTGAGTCATTGAAACCCCCGACATGTCCATATCTGCTATAAATGAAGTTGAGGGAGCAAAATTTGTTGGCTAAATCCTCGTTGTGGACGTTTTTAGCAATTTTCAAAGAGTCCAAGAAGCAGTGCACCTTTACTGCTCTCGGGGCTACCTGGTATTTTTCTTTCAAGGGAACCTCGTTCTTCCCTATGTAAAAAGCAATTTCCTCCAGAGTGGGAGTGAGCTCAAAGTTTGGAAAATGTAATACATTGTGTGCAGGATCCTAATATGTGACCAGTGCTCTGATTATGTCGCCTCGGGGAATTATGTCGAATATGTTCGTGAGATCCTTTAAGTAGACTTTGACCCAATTTTGACCTTCTATTCCCATGTCGTTCCACCATAGTCTTAGCTCCAAAGGGATTTTATTCATTAAGGCGAAAGGTTCATTTTGTATTGCGCTCATCCAGGACATTTATTAAGGCGATTTTATTTAGAAAAGAGAAAAATCTTTTTCAGTGCAAATTTTCATTTTTGAAAGAGACATGATTCTCGAAGTGGCCATTTTTGCCAAAACAGCCTTCCAGCGTCCTTTCGAAACATTCGGCCGTTCCCAAAAATAGCGATCACTCCGATTATTTAAAACGAAAATATTTTTGGTTTTTTTTAAAAAGGTGGTTGGACCCGTTCAAGGGTTGCCTACGTATTCCGCCTAATGGCGAGAATCAAACCTGTGTAGTTCGGTCAGATTAGTTGACCAATTATTTCAACAACAAAGCCATTTTTTTTTAAATTTTCAGATTTTCCGACTGCACTTTTCCACTAATTCTCATTTCTCTCTTTTGCTTTTTGAATACTTTTCTAACCTCATGAATTTTGCCGGTCCGCATAACCATCAAGGACAATAAAATGCAACATATAATATGCTCGGTATTTTAATTACCGGGTCACCTGTCCTAGACGGACCCAACCCCTGTGTTGAGTCCCCTAAGTCAGATATGATGCAAATAATTGTCCTAGACCTATGTTCAACATCGTAAAGTTTCATAGAGTGTTAGACCGTGTACCCGAGTGGACAACTCGAATCGAAGAGGGGGCTACGTACTGGTGACTCGCGGAGTCAATCGGCTTTGTAACTTGTTCGGCCTCTGTTTCTTAGTTTTAGGTGTGACTTAACAGAAAGGGGAGTCTCAACCAGTAAGCACATCCCCGGGGGTGAAGGAGAGAAGGGTTTTCGGCACAGTTTTATATATAATCCACATAATATCAACGTGGTAAAACACATAGCATGTTGTTCAAATCATATAACAAAGTCAAATAATATCAAGGACGACGATTCTAAGGAGCTCGAGTTCTTAAACCCTGAAACCGAAGTTCTGGATTGGGTTCCCCTGCAGAGTCGCCAGAGCTGTCACACCTCCCTTTCTACTACCCCCACACACACCTAAAAAGGTTTTTGTGCCGATCCGTTTGGAAAGATACGTAGGGTATACCTCAGTGCTCAAATACCCGGGACGAATATAACAACAAAGAGGAAGGAGTTTTTCCACATAAAGGACAACCGGTTCGGGATTTTTAATTAATTATCAGAGTCGCCACTTAGGACGATAATGGTGTCCCAAGTCACCAGTTAATCCCGAATCCGATGAAGTTGACTCTGTTATTACAGTCCGCAAAACAAAGACCTGGATAAGGAACTCTGTTAACCCGGGAGAAGGTATTAGGCATTCCTGGATTCTGTGGTTTTAGCACGGTCGCTCAAACATCGTTCTCGAATCTTATTGGACTTGTTATTGATTTTAAAAATACGTATGTGCTTTTACTTTTAATATTTTAAAGAATTGCGACATCACGAAAACGTACCTTTAGTCACACCGCAACCAGTACGCCTGTGACCTTTAGTACATATAGGCTTTGCCGGGATTTTAGATTTGAGTCGCACCAAGTGCACACTCGTTCATAAGGGAAGTGTATTAAATCGTGCCTAATAGAGTCTATCGGCTTTTAATTTTTTTGGGAGAAGCTTTGAAATTTGCTAATAGCTCTCCCTATTCTATTTATGTTTTAACTTTGTTACTAAAGGGGGCCCCACTATTAGGTGTCGTGTGAGGCTCGTCCCCATTTAATTTTAATGGTTCAATCCTAATGTATACATGCTATGTTATCTATATTGGTTTTTTCCTTAGTTATATTTCAACTTATTACTTCAGAATTGGGCCCAGGCCACTATCATTGCCTTCATTGGGCCTGGGCCTCTACACCCTCATTTAAACAAGTGATGGGTCTGCCCGCGTCTTAGAAACCTAGGCTTTCTTCGGGCGTTTGCTCAACTTCGTGTGATAATTCAGGCCCATGCTATACATTGGGCCCAAATCAAATTGTAACAATAACAAAGATAAAGCTGTTGAATTCATAGCAAAAGAGATACTCAAAATAAAGAACGAAATTAAATCACTTTTATTTATTTATCAGAAGATGGAAATCACTGTACAATACGATTCATGTTAACCTTAAACTAAATAACTCAATGTATGCGAAATCTGACTACTTCTACACTTCTACTTTTCTTAAGGGCTGATATACACTAAAATTGAAAGTTATTTAACTAAGCAATTGAGAGCAAAAGGTTTAACTATATGAAAGCATGTTTTAAACTATTCGACTACTTACTTAATGAGGACCTGAGTATCTAAAGTCGAGTGACTCAATGATGCATATATACGCGATAGTACTACTGGATTCACTTCAATTTGCACTCATTCAATGTCTCAAACCCAGTTGCGAATTACTCAATGCTTCTGTTAACTGTTCTTCCTTTTTAACTTATTTGTATCTATATACAATTCAACAGATGTGGTTAACTACTAATATTAATGTGAGCCACACTTATTTGATATCACGAATACAGTCTTAATTGAGTTACTGCTTCATTTTTACTTGTATCTCTTTTAAACTCACACTAATCTAGCTATCGATTTCCAGATCAGATTATCTACTTGAGTTGTTCGAACGTACTATCATAGATTCATGTTAGAGTTATCCGACCTTGTTTTAAATTTTCTACCTATTTAACTAAGTGATCTACTACTATGACTATACTACTACTACTAAGCTATCTATTACATTGTTTTTGTTTTTGTTTTTCTACTAATACATACTACATTACGATTTAAACTACAGATCTACACTAGTACTAAAAGCTAATGAAAAGAGTAATTACAAATTCATAACAACAAATGAATTGAAAACTAGAACTTCATTTCATTCAGCAATTCATTATTACAGCTTCATTCGAACATAAATTGTACCTGGATCAACAAAATGAAACCGATGAGTTCTAGGGGGATTAAGATATAAGCAACAGCAAAAGACTCAAGGCAATGCAACAACGAAGATGAATCCCAAACGAACAGAAAACCACAGCAACAATGCAGATAATGGATCCAAGCAGAACTCGAGCAGGAAAACCACTGAGACAGGCAGCTAAACCAAATATTCTCACTCGAAAAATGCAGGAAAACTATTAGCTATTACTATATTTTTACTCTGAATTTCTCTATTGAAAAACCAGCCTTTATTTAGCTCTTTTAGGGGGTATTTATAGGTGTAGGAATGGCAGATTTCTTGGGGGGAAAGAATGGAAGTAAATTCCACCCTCCCCCTGTAAAAATCACTAAATCTACACTTAGACCCCATTTTCTGTTATAAGATCCCTTCCAGCATGTGCTAGAAGGTTCTTTTTTATTCTATTTCTAGGCTTTTACCAAAGTATCCTTATTGGTTAAGGATTTTTACTGATTTCCCTTTTTAGGGAGACCATTATACCCTTGAATCTCTAAAAAATTGCAGAAATCAGGAGCACAAAAGGTGTAAGGCCCCGTAAAATTTTTGTGCATAAAACCTAGTAGCTGTGGTGTCATGGTCCGAATAATGTGTTAGGAATGGTTCGGACCCTTGGTAGTGATTTAAGTTTCAAAAATGTAGGGAATCAATTTTCCAGAAAAATGTCAAATATGCGGTCAAGAATGCGACCGCAAACCTGACATGCGGACCGCATTCTGACCGCAAATCGTTCCAGAGAGTTGCCCAAAACCGTGTCAAAAGTGCGGTCGATATGCGATCGCATGTCAAATCTGCGGTGCACTTTTGCGACCGCAGAATCAACATGCGGTCCGCATAGTGACCGCATTCCTTAACAGAACCTGCATAACTTTGAGGCCATTTTTGCGGTCACTTTGCGGACCGCATGTGGATTCTGCGGTCGCATAGTGACCGCATATTTGACCCCGGCCCAGATTTTTGTAACATTTTGACCCGATCTCTTCTTTAATATAACACCTTTCTTCTTCATTTTTTCATATCATCTCACCAAAATTAGAGAGAGAAGAGAGGGTTTTTAGAGAGAGAAGTTTTTCATCTTCAAAGATTGTCCCAACCATTTAATTCCAAGGGATCCTAGGGCAAGGATTCAACTTCCCCAATATTTTTCAAGGTAAAAACCCTAACTATTTTCTTTGATTTTCAGTTTTAAATTGGGTAAAGAGAGGTTTGCATATAATAGCTTTTGGAAATAGAATTTTACACTCATGCATGATTATTGAACTTGATTTCTAGTAAAAAGAAGTGAGTAGAAGTAAGAGTCTTCAAGAACAAGGTTGGCAAGAGTAGGATATCTTGGGTAAGCATAAAGTAGGAAGGAAAATCATCACCAGGTATGTATGGCTAATTTTGATTCTTGTGAAATCGCATATATGTGTGAAATTCTTGATGTTGTTGTTGGATATTTAAAGTTTGTTGTTGAGATATGAGTGATATAAAATGAGAGTTTAATTTGGCAAAAGAATTGTGAATAATGACTATGATGGCCTATATGGCACCTTGTGGAAAACAAACGAAACACTTGAGAATTGGTTTATTGTGGAAGGAGATGAAACACCTGAATTGTGGAAATATTGTAACATGGTTGTGATATTGAATTGAGAAGAAATTGAGGACATGAACCAATGTGTAAGTTGCTTATTTGAACTTGTTGAAATTGTGTGTAGTACCTTATCTGCTGTTTGAAATTGTTGTGTTTTCAACTGTAAGGCGGGGTCGTGTTGCGCGCCGCAACGTGGTGAAATAAGGTGTGGGTTGGGGTGATAAGGGTGGCCGAGGTAATAAGGGTGGTCAGGGGCAATAAGGATGGAAAGCGATCGAAATCGCTATTAAAAATTGATACATAAATCAATAATTGTGAAATTGTGAAAGGAGACAGCAGGAGAGTTTGCAACCTGTGGGGCACCGATTGCCCCTTTGTTTGACTACTTGTGCTTTACGTGATTGATTGGTTATTGTTAAATTGGTTGATCGTAGAAAGTGCTTTGTGTGAGAATTATTTGAAATGAGGAAAATGTGGAAACATGGTTGGCTAGCTTAATTAATTGTTGATGTAATTTAATGGCTTGAGTTTACTTGGGACAAGGTTTGTCCATACATACCAGTACAATTCAAGTGTACTGACGTCCCTTTTGCCAGGGGCGCTACATTCGTGTCATGATTGTAGGTGGATCAGTAGCAGGCACTTCAGCTCATCGGCAGTAGTATCTTTCATCCTCCACTGCCCGTTTTTGGTGAGCCCTTTCTTCCTCGGGGCCTTGTGTGGTTCATGCCACTCGGTTTGGATTTCATTTTGGTTTTGTAAGGTATAGCCGGAGCCTTGTTACCGGCAAGTATTGTATCTCCCTTTTGTATCCTAGAGGCTCTGTAGACATGTAAACTGTGGGACTCCAGTCTTATGTATATATATATATGGTGTTATGTCGGGCGTTGTAAAAATTGAAATCTTGTTAATGAATCACTCGTATCGTTTTATTTGTTTAATGTGAAATCAATTATGATTAGTAATATATTTGGTTAATGAGAAACGGTCATCACAGGGGTAACGCGTGGGAATGAAAGGCACCCAGGTCCGCTTGACTGGGGCAACCTGGTCAGGCGCCGGTCATGTTCCTCGATTTGGGGCGTGACAAAAGGCCCCTATGTCCCTATATTCTCTATTTAATCTACCATTTTACCAATTTTTTTCCATTTATGCCCTTAAGGACACTGCTGATTTACCCGACCTACCTAGGTCAGGTTTTCAGCATTTTTTGGACTTATTTAACTAAAGGCCAATCCTTGCATTGGTATTTAAGGACTGGCCAGTTCTATCTTAAAGAAATATTTCAATTTTGACCCTTTTTGTTTCATTTTCTATTAATTAAAGGCAATTTATTCCATTTTAAGCTAATTGCAGGACTAGCCTGCTTTATTGTTATACTTGGCCTATTTAAAATATAGCCAGTCTCAAGTTGAAACTTGGCTTGGGCAATTGAAGCCCATTTACTGAATACAGGCTGGGCTAAGGCCTTTGCAGACTTAGCCACCTGCGATTCAGGGCTCAAATGAGCCTTGGTAAGTCTAAACTTGCAGACTTAAACCACTCATTTACACAACTAACCCATTTAACTGAACACAGGCTGGGCTAAGGCCTTTGCAGACCTAACCACCTGTGATTCAGTGCTCAAATTGAGCCTTGGTAAGTCTGAACTTGTAGACTTGAACCACTTGTTACAAAACTAGCCCCTTTAAGGGTGGGCCAGTGTGCTGGACCTTGCAGAGTTGGTCAATTTGCAAAATTGACCAATCTTGGTCAATTATTTATCTTATAACCTATTGTTATTTGATTTTCAGTTTTAACCTATTTCAAAACTAGCCATTTTATGAAACTTCGTACTATTGCAGCTATAACCAATTCCCCTAAAGTTAATAGGCATTAACACATCCTCACACTAACAATAAACTATTGCAAACTTAGTCATTTCAACATACAATTGCACACATAGCCACATGAGACCAAACACTATGCATCAATCAATTAAAACTTAGAGGGAAGTTTGATAATGTTGAATCTTAACTAATTAACTCACATAACTCAATTTCATGTAGCAAAGTGTCAATTAATATCAATCGGACTTAGTTACAACCAATTCATGTCAGATGATACACTGAAAAACCCCAAAATCCTTTAAAGTTCATGGGCATAGACACACATAGAAGCTAAACCTCACAAAACAGTCAACAAGAAATGAAACACGACTCATTTTAGACATAAGGACAATGGACTTCAACAGAATAACATAAGCATGGTAATTAAAATCCACTTCCAAATACTAGTCCTAGCTTGATGTAGACATGAAGATGAAGAAAAGAAGAATATGGAAAAACAGTGAAGAAGAAACCTAAATCTATCATGCCGAGTAACAGAAAGAGAAGCAGAATCATATTAACATCCTTATTTTAGCAGATGAAGGAACAGAAGGGGTGATATAAACCAATCTTTAAGGCAAAACCTTAGTATAAAACATGAAATGAAGAAGAACAGTGAGACCTAGAGAAATAAACGAAGATAAAACAAAATAACCCTAATATAGGAGTTGAAGGGGAATGGGGAATCAAAAGGCTAAACCTAGCACAA
Source organism: Nicotiana noctiflora (assembly GCA_032618575.1). NCBI lineage: Eukaryota > Viridiplantae > Streptophyta > Magnoliopsida > Solanales > Solanaceae > Nicotiana > Nicotiana noctiflora. The sequence continues at coordinate 90,511 of JASVEL010011136.1, forward strand.
AAATTAAACATGCAAAGAAGATATCGAAGACCAACAAGATGAAGAACCCTAATACTAACAGAGGACGAAAAAGAAGAAGGATATCAAGGTCAAATCTTCAAAATAGAGAAACAAAACAAGATCCAAATAACGAGATAATCCTAGTATAAGAGATGAAGAAAAATGGCTAGAAAACTAAACATGCAAGGAATCATAAAAGAAGAACAGTCATGTTATTGAAAGTTAACAGATCAGGAACCAAAATATACACAACAGATGAGGAAGAAAAGTGAATCAAGATAGATCTTTTAACATAGAGAAACAGAACATGATCGAAACAAACAAAAACAGAAGAAAGACATGAAAATGAACAAGATAAAAAGAAAACCCTAGTACTAAATAGATCTTTCAAGTCAGAGAAACAAAAACAATCAGAACAGAAGATATAACACATAAGAAAGCATAAAAATGAAAAACAAAAAGAAGCAAGTAAAGCACAAACTGGGTAGAGGGACTTAGCTTGCAGGGCCGGTCACCTGAGCATTCCATTTTCACTCTTTTCACTCTATTTTTCAGACTCTTTTCTTTATTTCTTTTTCTGGTTTTTCTTTTTAGACTTCAAAATGAAGTCTTTTGGGGTTTTTGTTTGGAGTGGGGGGTATTTGGAAGGGTAAAGGTAAGATCTTGGGAAGAAACTAGGTTTGAGTCACCGGAGTTAGGGTTCCAGCGACTTTGTGGGAGGTTAGATCGGACCTTGGTGGTTCTTTGGTGTTAGTTTGGAGTGGTTTCTCATATGATGTGGTTATCGGAGGTAGATTCCGATGACCGAACAATCAAGAACATGGGAGGTTTTTTTGGGTTTTCGGAGTTCTGGGTGGTGTTTGAGGTGAAGAAGATGATGAAGAAGGTCTTGGGGTGTAGGGTGTGGCCGGAGACCACCTTGGGAGGTGGTGGCCTTCATGGCCGGCGAGGTTTCAGAGTGAGGAGATGAAGAAGAAGGTGGGAGAGAAGGGAGAACCCTAGGCGGACTAGGGTTTGAAATCGTTGCAAATGGCCGGTCTTCACACGACCAAAGCCTTTTATACTTGAGGCAACTAAGGTGATCTGGGCCGTTGATTTGCTGATGATCAACGGCCACCAATGGCATTACTAAAACGGTGCCGTCTCATTGCAAATGAGACCAACTCTCTCGACCATTAGATTAGTTTAAGCGGACGGTTGAGATTTGATCTCGCATTTTAATTAATTAATTAATTCCGTCAATTGCCTCAGTCGTTGGATTAGGCCTGATGAACGGCTGAGATCACCTGTCTCTTAATGAATTGGACCATTTCCTTTGGGCTTAAGGACTGGGCCGGCCAATTGTGTCGTATTTGGCCCAGTCTCATTATACTATATATATTTTTTGTATTTTTTTGTTATTTTAATTATTTTTTAAGTATTTTCTTGTTGTATTTTATTTCCTATTTTTATACTCTTTTCTAATTACTCAAACTCTTTTAGTTTCCTATTTTTCCCAATTTTTGTGATATTTTTTGCTATTTTCTACTATATTCCCTTAATTAAAACTATTTTTTGTTAATCTTTCCTTTTAACTAATTAGTTCAAACAATGCGAGTATTTAACCTTTTTTTTAATTTTCTAATTTCTAATTATTCAAACACACAAAATATATCTAATTTCAAAGAATACATGCAATTACACTCAAAAATATTATTTTATTTTAATTTTGGAATTTTGTTTACCTAGTGCAAAAATCATGTGCTCACATTGCTGATGCGATTTCTTCAGGAAACATTATTCAAACAGAATTATTAGCCTTGCTCAAAGGACTAATACTTTCTATACAATATAAATTAACTTCTCTTGTTAGAGAAACTGATCCTCAAGATGTCATTACTTTGATGTCTTCTGAATCAAAACAATATACTAATCTATTAAATGATTGTAGGTTGCTAATACTCCATCTTCATAGCCCAAAAATCACAAGGATATATCGGGAGCAAAATGGTTTAGCTGACATTTTGGCAAGGCATGGCACTCAACAAGAACTTGGTTCCACCTCTATATATCTACAACCTCCTCTTTTTGTGATGGATATGTACCTTCAACACCAGCAAGGCAAATTAAGAAAAAGGCTGGTTAAATCGGCTAGTAATGCTAGTAGTTTGTGTTATGCTTCTGTAAATAGTAATGATATAAACTTAGTAACTTATGGTTGTCTGATTAAAGACAAACCTCTAGTAGATATGACTTGTAATAGTACTAATCTGATGCTTCTAATGCATCCTCTTAAAAACTCTGTAAGAGTTTAATATTATAATATATATCTTTTCTACCAAAAAAAATTATAATTATTATTATTATTATTATTATTATTATTATTATTATTATTATTATTATTATTATTATTATTATTGTTATTATTATTATGAGTGATACATAAGAACCGAATATGGAAACGACCATTGCCCGATAAACTTTGACTCTCCTAATAGTAGATTTTGACAAGATCAAATCATTTGAATTCAACTACTATGTTGATGTAATGACAATAATTATTAATAACTTTAATTTGTTAATATTTCATATAAATAATTGACAATGTCACGACCCGGATTTTTCTCCCAACATCAGGATCGTGATGGCGCCTACTCGTGGTAGCTAGGCAAGCCACTGTATTCATACTATCCCGTTTTTAATACAATTTCATAATTTATTTAACAATAAACCACAACTTTAATTAAATAAATGCGGAATACTTTATCGAAATAGAAATAACTAATTACAAGATGAAAATCATACGGAAATCCTCTACCCAAGACGTGGAGTCACCAACTCACGAACTACTATTGAATACTACACATATAAGTTTGAAAGAAATATAACATAATTCTGTTTGTCTCGGAACAAAGAGACTACAGCTAGTAATATAAGTAAAGAGAGAGACGCCGGGCTTGCGGACGTATGCAAGCTACCTCGGTCTCAAATGTGATCAAACTTCCACGCAATCGATTTACTGCTGCTGCTCCTGATCGTAACCTGGACCTGTGCAAAAACGCACAGAAGTGTAGTATCAGCACAACCGACCCCATCTGCTGGTAAGTGCCTGGCCTATCCCGGCGAAGTATTGACAAGCCTAGGACCAGACACCCACATAAACCTGTGCAATTCAATATATATGTATACCACGGAATAACAAGAAATAACCAAGTAATAACACAATAAGGAATATCTCAAAGAATTCAACAATTAACAACAGTTAATAAGTTCACAAGGAAAACAAAGTATAATGGAAACACATGAAATATCAAGTCAAGGAATAGCAAACAGTTGCACGGCATCACCCTTCGTGCTTTTACTCTCATCCTCACCAAATAAGCAAATAAAGTACACGGCATCACCCTTCGTGCTTTTACTCTCATCCTCGCATCCATAGTACGGCATGATCCTTCGTACATGGTTCAATAACAGGGCACGGCATGATCCTTCGTGCATAATCAATAAAACATGGCACGGCATTAACCTTCATGCATAAATAATAAAACAAGGCACGGCATCACCCTTCGTGCATTATCACTCTTCCTCACCCAAATAACAATCACAGTTAAGGGCAAAGAAAGAAGCAGTAATTCATAAATTGTCCCAACAAGGGCAATCAATAATTATCTTCACAACAAGTCCCGACAAGGGAGAACAATAACAATTCTACAACCTGGCAAAGGTTCAACAATTCATCTGTAAATATATCTCAAAATAAGCATTTTCAACGACTCACGGTCATACTAGACGCCAGTGTATGGATGCTTGTCACCACAGCCCATACACCGCACTCGATCACATAACACATAACACATAATTCTATTCGCTCAAGCTAGGATAGAACAAACACTTACCTCGAATGTTTATGAACAATTCAATCCGTGGAAATGTCTTTTTCTTTCAAATTTGGCTCTGATCCAATCGTATCTATACACAATTGATTTAATATCATCAATACTACTCAACAAACTAATTCCTAAGACCAATTACAACTTTTACAACATTCTGCCCGGAATAGTGAATTTCGACCCCGGGCCCACATGGTCGGAACTCGGGGTTCGGACCAAAATCCGGTTACCCATCCCCTCACGAGTTCATGTATATGATTTGTTTCAAAATCGAACCTCAATTCGAGGTCCAATTTCCCAATTTATGAAAAACCCTATATTCTAACAAAACAAGAAATTCTACCATGAAGACCTTAATTCCTATT
>JASVEL010011137.1:0-48217 GCA_032618575.1 Nicotiana noctiflora
TGATTTTTCGATAAGCGTACCGAAAGTCGGGTTTTGGCAACTTGTGGGTTTTTGGCGTATTTTGAGTTGTTTTGATCGGGTAATGCCCAATTGACCTATTTTGATGTGATTCTATTGATTTTTATCAGATTCCACACTTGTGGAGGCCGACATTCGCGGCAAGAGAGTTGTTTCATAGCGGTTTTGTACGGAGTCGAGGTAAGTGGCTTGTCTAACCTCGTGTGGGGGAATTTTCACCCCTAGGATATTATGTGATAATTTAAATGCCTTGTACGCGAGGTGACGGGCGTGTACATGCACTGGTTGTTGAACACATACTTTATTTTAAAATGTTCGATGAGTGATATTCCTGTCTTTAGTTGTTAATTTGATATTTTACCGGTAGTAGTTAGAAAAGCATGATTAGGTAGTACCTAACTGTTTAGTTGCCTAATTGTCTTATTTTTGATAATTATTGGTACTATTTTTCGGTGAAGTTATAGTTAAGCATAATTTACTCTCTCTGTGTATTCCTTTATTTGTTGTGCTTGTGGGGACTGCGGGTTCGATTCCCGGAGACCCAGGGCTGTGGGTTCGATTCCCAGAGAACCGGAGTGATATTGGTAGGGACTACGGGTTCGATTCCGAGATCTCGAGTTATTGGTAGGGACTACGGGTTCGATTCCCGAGATCATGCGAGTTATTGGTAGGGACTACGGGTTCGATTCCGAGATCACGAGTTATTGGTAGGGACTACGGGTTCGATTCCGGAGATGCTGAGTTATTGATTATTTATTGAGACATGGGACTGCGGGTTCGATTCCGGAGACCCGGAGAGTGCTTGTCGATGGGATCTGTGGGTTCAATTCCCACAGGTCTGGGACTAGTTTTATTGAGTTGACTATTTGTTGTTAGCTTAATTGTAGACGATTGCGGTAATCATTTATTGTTGTTAATTTCGGAAATTATTATCATTTAAACTGCTTATTATTGTTATTATCATTATATTATTGTTTCTCAGTAGGGCCCTGACCTTCCTCGTCACTACTCCGTCGAGGTTAGGCTTGGCACTTACTGAGTACCGCCGTGGTGTACTCATGCTACTCTTCTGCACACTTTTGCTGTGCAGATCCAGGTACATCAGAGCAGGCCCGTGCTAGGTGATTCCGCAGCTTTCCGGGAGACCTCGAGGTATGATCTGCTACGTCCGCGGATCCAGAGGCTTTTCCTTCTATTCTAATAGTACTAGTTGGCATTTTTCCTTCATTTCGTTGTTAGACACTCTTTACACGTAGAGCCACAGTTGTATATTCTCTTTTAGTCTGTGTTACCGTGGGATTCCGGATCTTGGTAGTGTTTTATTCATGGTGTTGACGGATGTATGTGCCAAGCGGTACGGATTACATATCTTTTATCCTATTTTTCCGTTGTTTTCTTATTTAAGTGTTCATAGCTTGTATATTCCGCAACGTGTTAGGCTTACCTAGTCGTGGGGAGACTGGGTGCCATCACGACATGTTCACGATTGGTGAACTAGGGTCGTGACAAGTTGGTATCAGAGCTCTAGGTTCATAGGAGTCACGGGACACAGACCGGTTACTTAGAGTCTCGCTGATCGATACGGAGACGTCTGTATTTATCTACGAGGGGCTATGTAACTATTTAGGAAACTCTTCATTTCTTTGGATTCCTTGTCGTGCGACATTTTTGGCATCGAAAATCTAAACTATTGATTTCTATTCTCTCACAGATGGTGAGGACACGAGCTACTCGCGACGATCAGGTACCCGCGCCCCCTGTTGCCGCCGTCAGAGGCCGGGGCCGAGGTAGAGGACGAGGACGCGCCCGAGGTGCAGCCACAGCACCCGCGCGCGCTGCCGGTGAGGTGCCACAGGTAGACCAGGTTGGAGCGCAGGCACCTGGTACACCGACTACAGTTGCTACTACTCCAGCACTACAGGAGACCCTGACCCAGTTCATGAGTATGTATACCACTTTGGCTCATGCAGGGTTGCTTCCTGTCACTGCAGCTACATCCCAGGCAGGGGGAGGGGCCCAGACTCCTACAGCCGTTACACCTGAGCAGCGAGTGCCAGTGGGACAGGTTTCAGAGATTATGGTTATGCCTCCTACCGCCCTAGCATAGCCCGGAGGTGGGCCAGCTGCCTTTGATGACGAGCATTGTAGTTTGGAGAGGTTCAAGAAATATGACCCTCTAGTGTTCAATGGTTTGGCTTCAGATGATGCATTGGGTTTTCTGGAGGAGTGTCATCCTATACTTCGTACTATGGGGATTGTGGAGACCAGCGGGGTTTCCTTCTTTGCTTTTCAGTTTTGTGGGGCCGCTTATGACTAGTGGCGCACGTATGAGTTGGATAGTCCGAAGGAGTCTGCTTCGTTGACCTGGACTCTATTTTTAGATCTATTTTTGAGGGAGTTTTTTCCCCAGGGACTTAGGGATTCTTGGCGCTCAGAGTTTGAGCGATTGCGACAGGGCTCCATGTCAGTATCAGAGTATGCTATCAGTTTCACTCATCTCGCCAGGCATGCACCGGCCTTGGTAGCCACGGTCCGGGAGAGGGTACAGAGATTTATTGAGGGCCTGATTCCGCCGATCCAGTCCATCATGGCCAGAGAGTTAGAGACGGATATATCTTATCAGCAGGTAGTGAGCATTGCCAGGAGGATCGAGAGTATGCTCCCTAGAGAGCGGGGAGAGAGAGAGGCCAAGAGGTCTCGTGAGTCGGGCCATTTCTGTGGTGCCCGCACTTCAGCAGCCGGTCGTTTTGGCAGAGGTTATTCCGGTCGTCTAGTTTATTCAGCATTGTCGTCAGCCGGTAGTACTGTAGCTCTTCCAGCATCTCAGGAGCCTTATTATGCTCCCCTAGTTTCTAGTGCGCCACCTGCGCGGTACCTCCAAGGGTCAGACTAGTGGGGGTGAGGTCGGTCAGTCACAGCCACCGCATCCTCCTAGAGCTTGTTTTGAGTGCGGGGATACTCGCCACCTGGTCAGGTAGTGCCTCAGGCGTAGAAGAGGAGTGCCTCCACAGTCTTTGTAGCCTCAGCGTAGTTCACAAGGTCAGCAGGTCATCATTCCAACCCCATCTTCCACTCCACCTACCCAGCCAGCCAGGGGCGAAGATCAGGGTGCCAGAGGCCACCCTCGAGAGAGGGGTCAGGCCAAATTTTATGTTATTCCTGATCGCGCTGCAGCTGTTGCATCTGATTCTATTATCACAGGAATTATTTTGGTTAGTCACAGAGAGGCATCGATTCTATTTGATCCTGGTTCCACTTTTTTATATGTGTCCTCTTATTTTGCTTCACATCTGGGTGTGCCTCGGGATTCTTTGAGTGCCCCCATTTATGTTTCCACTTTGGTAGGAGATTCTTTGGCTGTGGACCGTGTGTATCGGTTGTGCTTGGTTACTATATGTGGTTTTGAGACCAGAGCGGATTTATTATTGCTCAGGATGGTCGATTTTGATATTATTCTGGGCATGGACTGGTTGTCACCCCATTATGCTATTCTTGATTTTCACGCCAAGACTGTGACACTGGCTATGCCAGGCATTCCACGTATTGAGTGGAGTGGTACCCTAGATCACACCCCCAGCCGTGTTATTTCCTTACTCAAAGCTCAGCGTATGGTTGAGAAGGGGTGTGCTGCTTATCTAGCTTATGTGTGGGATGTCAGTATTGACACTCCTTCTATTGATTCCGTTCCAGTGGTACGTGATTTCGCTGATGTATTTCCAGCGCATCTCCCGAGCATGCCGCCCGACAGAGATATTGATTTTGCTATTGATTTGTTGCCGGGCACTCAGCCCATTTCTATTCCACCGTACCGTATGGCTCCTCCGGAGTTGAAGGAGTTGAAGGATCGATTACGGGAGTTATTGGGCAAGGGTTTTATTCGACCCAGTGTTTCGCCTTGGGGTGCTACTGTATTGTTTGTGAAGAAAAAGGACGGTTCTATGCGTATGTGTATTGACTATCGTCAGCTGAATAAGGTTACAGTGAAGAACCGGTATCCTTTGCCCCGTATTGATGATTTATTTGACCAGTTACGGGGCGCACATGTGTTTTCTAAGATTGATTTGCGCTCTGGGTATCACCAGCTGAAGATTCGGGAGCCAGATATCCCGAAGACTGCCTTCAGGACCCGGTATGGTCACTATGAGTTCCTCGTGATGTCTTTTGGGTCGACTAATGCCCCAGCAGCATTTATGCATTTGATGCACAGTGTGTTCAGGCCTTATCTGGACTCGTTCGTGATTGTCTTCATTGATGATATTCTAGTATATTCCCGGAGCCGGGAAGAGCACGAGCAACATTTGAGGATAGTGCTTCAGATTCTGAGGGAGAAGCAGCTTTATGCCAAGTTCTCTAAATGTGAATTCTGGTTGAGTTCGGTGGCATTTTTGGGCCACGTGGTGTCGAGTGATGGTATTCGAGTAGATCCGAGGAAGGTGGAGGCCGTGCAGAGTTGGCCCAGACCCTCCTCCGCTACTGAGATTCGCAGGTTTCCTTGGTTTGGCAGGTTATTATTGTCGCTTCATAGAGGGGTTCTCTTCGATCGCAACACCTATGACCAGATTGACCCAAAAGGGTGCCCCTTTCCAGTGGACAGAGGAGTGTGAGGCGAGCTTTTAGAAGCTCAAGACAGCTTTGACTTCGGCCCCTATCTTGATGTTGCCTACAGGTTTGGGGTCCTATACAGTATATTGTGATGCCTCACGAGTTGGACTCGGTACAGTATTGATGTAGGACGATAGGGTGATTGCCTACACATCCAGACAGCTGAAGGTACATGAGAAGAACTACCCTGTTCATGATCTGGAGCTAGCTGCCATTGTTCACGCCTTGAAGATTTGGCGTCATTACATGTATAGGGTTCCTTGTGAGATCTACACTGATCACCGGAGCTCGCAGCACTTGCTTAAGCAGAAGGACCTGAACATGCGTCAGAGGAGATGGTTGGAGCTGCTGAAAGACTATGATATTACTATTCTCTATCATCCGGGCAAGGCAAATGTAGTTGCCGATGCCTTGAGTCGCCGGGCAGAGAGTTTGGGGAGTTTGGCATATCTACCAGTTTCGGAGAGGCCTATGGCGATGGATGTTCAGGCTTTAGCCAGGCAGTTTGTTAGACTGGATCTTTCGGAGCCCAGCCGGGTTCCGGCCTGTGTGGTTTCTCGGTCTTCTCTATTTGATCGCATCAGGGAGCGTCAGTTCGACGACCCTCATTTGCTTGTCCTTCAGGATAGAGTTCGGCGTGGTGATGCTCGAGATGTTACCATCGGGGATGATGGAGTTATGAGGATGCGGGGCCGCATCTGTGTGCCCAATGTAGATGATCTTCGAGAGCTGATCCTAGCAGAGGCCCATAGCTCGCGGTATTCCATCCATCCGGGTGCCGCGAAGATGTATCAGGACTTGAAACAGCATTACTGGTGGAGGCGGATGAAAAGGGATATAGTTGATTATGTTTCCAGATGCCTCAACTGCCAGCAGGTGAAGTATGAGCATCAGCGTCCGGGTGGATTGATGCAGCAGATTGAGATTCCCGAGTGGAAATGGGAGCGCATTACCATGGACTTTGTATCCGGACTTCCACGGACGGTTAGGAAGTTTGATTCTATTTGGGTCATTGTGGATCGGCTGACCAAGTCCGCCCATTTTATACCGGTGAGCACTACATATTCATCGGAGCGACTGGCGGGGATCTATATCAGGGAGATCGTTCGTCTACATGGTATTCCGGTATCTATTATTTCAGACAGAGGTACTTAGTTTACATCGCAGTTCTGGAGAGCCGTGCAGCAGGAGTTAGGTACTCGGGTGGAGGGTCTTGGGATCATTTCTTTCCATTGTAGAGTTTACTTATAACAACAATTATCAGTCCAGCATTCAGATGGCGTTGTATGAGGCTTTATATGGTAGGAGGTGTAGATCTCTGGTTGGTTGGTTTGAGCCGGGTGAGGCCAGGCTATTGGGCACAGATTTGGCTCAAGACGCATTGGATAAGGTTAAGGTGATTCAGGATAGACTTCGTACAACCAGTCCAGACAGAAGAGCTACACTAATAGGAAGGTTCGTGATGTTTCATATATGGTTGAAGAGCAGGTTCTGCTTCGGGTTTCGCCTATGAATGGCGTTATGCGATTTTGGAAGAAAGGAAAGTTGAGTCCTAGATTTATTGGCCCTTTTGAGGTATTAAGGCATGTTGGGGAGGTTGCTTATGAGCTTGCCTTACCTCCCAGCTTGGCAGGAGTTCATCCAGTGTTTCATGTTTCGATACTCCAGAGATATCATGGTGATCTGTCGCACGTGTTAGATTTTCACTTCTGTTCAGCTAGACGAGGATCTGTCTTATGTTGAGGAGCCAGTAGCCATTCTAGACAGGCAAGTCAGAAAGCTAAGGTCAAAGAACATCGCTTCGGTAAAGGTTCAGTGGCGGGGCCAGCCGGTCGAGGAGGCGACTTGGGAGACCGAGCAGGATATGCGCAGCCAGTACCCTCATCTTTTCACTACTCCGGGTATGTTTTCTATGCTCGTTCGAGGACGAACGAATCTTTAAGTGTGGGAAGATGTAACGACCCGACCGGTCGTTTTAGAAAATTACGCCCCAATCCCTAATTTAACTGTTCCCCTAAGTTCATTTCTGCTATTGTGGGTTGCCGGGAGAGTCGGTTCCGAAAATTTGAGCATTTTGGGACACTTAGTCCCTAAATAAGAGCTTTGAAGCTAGAAAATGGCCCGTAGCCGGAACAGTGTTAAGACGATCTCGGAACGGAAATCCGATGGTTCCATTAGTTCCGTTAGGTGATTTCGGGGTTGGGAGCGCGTTCGGAATGTATTTTGGAGGTCCGTAGCTCAATTAGGCTTGAAATGCCGAAGGTTGAAATTTTGGCGAATCCGAACGATAGGTGAGATTTTGATCCGGGGGTCGGAATGGAATTCCGATAATTTATGTAGCTTCGTTATGTAAATTTGGATATGTCCGCAAATTTTCAGGTCATTCGGACGTCGTTTGGTCGGGTTTTAGATCGAATGTGCAATTCGAAAAGTTTTAAGAAATTTAGGCTTGAATTCGATGTGAATTATGGGTTTTGATGTTGTTAGACGTGTTTTTATGATTTGAACGAGTTCATATCGTGTTTTGGAGTATGTTGGTGGTTTTCGTTGGGGTCCGGGGAGCCTCGGGATGAATTCGGGGGTCCAAACGGACCAATTTGTGCCAAAAGGCACTGCTGTTCTGCTGCAATAACTGCAGAACAATTTTGCTCTCCGCGATCGCGGAGATGGCCATGCGATCGCGTAAGGGAGAAATCCCGAGCTCTGCGATCGCGAAGTAAAGCCTGCGATCGCGTAAGTCTGGAGGTTGAACCAGTGCGATCGCGTGAGGGAGTATGCGATCGCGTAGGGTATTGGTCGGAAGCAGTGCGATCGCGTGAGGGAATATGCGATCGCGTAGGGTAGTTGGGGAGCCGGACGAGTTTGTTCTTCGCGATCGCGTTAGTACGTTGCGATCGCGTAGTGTTGCTGAGTTGTTCACTGCGATCGCGTCCAGGGTCACGCGATCGCGTAGAGGAAAATTAGGCCGCCCATATTTTGTGCATCGCGATCGCAAGCCCAGTGCTGCGATCGCGTAGAGTAAAATGGCCTGGCAGTGACTTTAAGTCCAGAACATTTCAGTCGCGGCCTAGCACATCAAAACCGCCATTGTTGAGCTCCGAGAGAGGATTTTGAAGGGGAAACGCTGGGATATCATCGGGAAATCATCGGGGGTAAGTTTCTTGACCTTAATTCGTTGGTTTATCATGAAATCCGTGATTATTTCACTGAAATTGGAAGATTAAAGGTGGGTTTGAGCCCTAGGCCTAAATGTTAGAAAATCCACTGATTTGAGCGGGCAAATGGAGTCCGATTTTGGTAAATTTTATATGCCTAGACTCGTATTGAGATAAGGAACCCGAATATATAATTTTCGTGATTTTTCGATAAGCGTACCGAAAGTCGGGTTTTGGCAACTTGTGGGTTTTTGGCGTATTTTGAGTTGTTTTGATCGGGTAATGCCCAATTGACCTATTTTGATGTGATTCTATTGATTTTTATCAGATTCTACACTTGTGGAGGCCGACATTCGCGGCAAGAGAGTTGTTTCATAGCGGTTTTGTACCGGAGTCGAGGTAAGTGGCTTGTCTAACCTTGTGTGGGGGAATTTTCACCCCTAGGATATTATGTGATAATTTAAATGCCTTGTACGCGAGGTGACGGGCGTGTACATGCGGTGGTTGTTGAACACATACTTTATTTAAAATGTTCGATGAGTGATATTCCTGTCTTTAGCTGTTAATTTGATATTTTATCGGTAGTAGTTAGAAAAGCATGATTAGGTAGTATCTCATTGTCTAGTTGCCTAATTGTCTTATTTTTGATAATTATTGGTACTATTTTTCGGTGAAGTTATAGTTAAGCATAATTTACTCTCTCTGTGTATTCCTTTATTTGCCTGTGCTTGTGGACTGCGGGTTCGATTCCGGAGACCCGGGGCTGTGGGTTCGATTCCCAGAGAACCGGAGTGATATTGGTAGGGACTACGGGTTCGATTCCCGAGATCACGAGTTATTGGTAGGGACTACGGGTTCGATTCCCGAGATCACGAGTTATTGGTAGGGACTACGGGTTCGATTCCGAGATCTCGAGTTATTGGTAGGGACTGCGGGTTCGATTCCCGGAGATCCTGAGTTATTGATTATTTATTGAGACATGGGCTGCGGGTTCGATTCCCGGAGACCCAGAGGTACTGTCAATGGGACTGTGGGTTCGATTCCCACAGGTCCTGGACTGGTTTTATTGAGTTGACTATTTGTTATTAGCTTAATTGTAGACGATTGCAGTAATCATTTATTGTTGTTAATTTCGGAAATTATTATCATTTAAACTGCTTATTATTGTTATTATCATCATATTATTTGTTTCTCAGTAGGGCCCTGACCTTCCTCGTCACTACTCCATCGAGGTTAGGCTTGGCACTTGCTGAGTACCGCCGTGGTGTACTCATGCTACTCTTCTGCACACTTTTGTTGTGCAGATCCAGGTACATCAGAGCAGGCCCGTACTAGGTGATTCTGCAGCTTTCTGGGAGACTTCGAGGTATGATCTGCTACGTCCGCGGATCCAGAGGCTTTCCTTCTATTCTAATAGTACTAGTTGGCATTTTTCCTTCATTTCGTTGTTAGACACTCTTTACACATAGAGCCACAGTTGTATATTCTCTTTTAGTCTGTGTTACCGTGGGATTTCGGATCTTGGTAGTGTTTTATTCATGGTGTTGACGGATGTATGTGCCAAGCGGTACGGATTACATATCTTTTATCCTATTTTTCCATTGTTTTCTTATTTAAGTGTTCATAGCTTGTATATTCCGCAACGTGTTAGGCTTACCTAGTCGTGGGGACTGGGTGCCATCACGACATGTTCACGATTGGTGAACTAGGGTCGTGACAAGTTGGTATCAAAGCTCTAGGTTCATAGGAGTCACGGGACACAGACCGGTTACTTAGAGTCTCGCTGATCGATACGGAGACGTCTGTATTTATCTACGAGGGGCTATGTAATTGTTTAGGAAACTCTTCATTTCTTTGGATTCCTTGTCGTGCGACATTTTTGGCATCAAAATCTAAACTATTGATTTCTATTCTCTCACAGATGGTGAGGACACGAGCTACTCGCGACGATTAGGTACCCGCGCCCCCTGTTGCCGCCGTCAGAGGCCGGGGCCGAGGTAGAGGACGAGGACGCGCCCGAGGTGCAGCCACAGCACCCGCGCGCGCTGCCGCTGAGGTGCCACAGGTAGACCAGGTTGGAGCGCAGGCACCTGGTACACCGACTACAGCTGCTACTACTCCAGCACTCCAGGAGACCCTGGCCCAGTTCATGAGTATGTATACCACTTTAGCTCAGGCAGGGTTGCTTCCTCTCACTGCAGCTACATCTCAGGCCGGGGGAGGGGCCCAGACTCCTGCAGCCGCTACACCTGAGCAGCGAGTGCCAGTGGGACAGGTTCCAGAGATTTTTGTTATGCCTCCTGCCGCCCCAGCACAACCCGGAGGTTGGCCAGCTGCCTCCGAGGACGAGCGGCGTAGATTGGAGAGGTTCAAGAAATATGATCCTCTAGTGTTCAGTGGTTTGGCTACAATGATGCATTCGGTTTTTTGGAGGAGTGTCATCGTATTCTTTGTACCATGGGGATTGTGGAGACCGGCGGGGTTTCCTTCACTGCTTTTCAGTTTCGTGGGGCCGCTTATGATTGGTGGCGCACGTATGAGTTGGATAGTCTAGAGGAGTCTGCTTCATTGACCTGGACGCAGTTTTCAGATCTATTTTTGAGAGAGTTTGTTCCTCAGAACCTTAGGGATTCTTGGCGCTCGGAGTTTGAGCGGTTGCGACGGGGCTCCATGTCAGTATCAGAGTATGCTATCAGTTTCACCCGTCTAGCCAGGCATGCACCGGCTTTGGTAGCCACGGTTCGGGAGAGAGTGCGGAGATTTATTGAGGGCCTGATTCCGCCGATCCGGTCCGGCATGGCCAGAGAGTTAGAGACAGATATATCTTATCAGCAGGCAGTTAGCATTGCCAGGAGGGTCGAGAGTATGCTCCCAGAGAGCGGGGAGATAGAGAGGCCAAGAGGTCTCGTGAGTCGGGCCATTTCTGTGGTGCCCGCACTTCAGCAGCCGGTCGTTTTGGCAGGGGTTATTCCGGTCGACCGGTTCACTCGGCATTGCCCGCAGCCGGTAGTACTCCGGGTCTTCCAGCACCTCAGGGAGCCTTATTATGCTCCCCCGGTTTCCGGTGCACCTCCTGCGCGGGGTCCTTCCGGGGGTCAGACTAGTGGGGGTGAGGCGGGTCAGTCACAGCACCGTGTCCTCCCCGAGCTTGCTTTGGGTGCGGGGATACTCGCCGTCGGTTGGGGAGTGCCCCGGGCGTAGGGGGGGAGCACCTCGCCGGTCTTCGCGGCATCGGCGTGGCTCTCGGGGTCGGCGAGCTATCATTCCGGCTCCGGTGCTATTCCGCTCGCCCGGCCCGACCGGGGGCGGGGGTCGAGGTTCTAGAGGCCGTCCTCGAGAGGGGGACGAGCCGGATTCTATGTTATTCTCGATCGCGTTGCGCGGCTGTTGCATACGACTGCTGTTATCACGGGTATTATTACGGTTAGTCACGGGGAGGCATCGGTTCTGTTCGACCACTGGTTCCACTTTTTCATATGTGTCTTCTTACTTTGCTTCTCGTCCTGGGTGTGCCTCGGGATTCTTTGAGTGCCCCCGTTTATGTTTCCACTCCGGTGGGTGATTCTTTGGTTGTGGACCGCGTATATCGGTCGTGTTTGATTACCATTTGTGATTTTGAGACCAGAGCGGATCTATTGCTGCTCGGGATGGTCGATTTTGATATTATTCTGGGCATGGAGTGGTTGTTGCCCCCATTATGCTATTCTTGATTGTCACGCCAAGACCGTGACGGTGGCTATGCGAGGCATTCCACGTATTGAGTCGAATGGTACTCTAGATCACACCCCTAGCCATGTTATTTCCTTTCTCAGAACTCAGCGTATGGTTGAGAAGGGATGTGCTGCTTATTTAGCTTATGTGCGGGACGTCAGTGTTGACACTCCCTCTATTGATTCTGTTCATGTGGTACGTGACTTTGCTGATGTATTTCCAGCTGATCTTCCGGGCATGCCGCCCGACAGAGATATTGACTTTGCTATTGACTTGTTGCCGGGCACTCAGCCCGTTTCTATTCCACCGTACCGTATGGCTCCTCCTGAGTTAAAGGAGTTGAAGGATCAGTTACAAGAGTTATTAGGTAAGGGTTTCATTCGACCCAGTGTTTCGCCTTGGTGTGCTCCTGTGTTGTTTGTGAAGAAAAAGGACGGTTCTATGCGTATGTGTATTGACTATCGTCGGTTGAACAAGGTTACAGTGAAGAACCGGTATCCTTTGCCTCGCATTAATGACTTGTTTGACTAGCTACAGGGCGCACATGTGTTTTCTAAGTTTGATTTGCGCTCTGGGTATCACCAGCTGAAGATTCGGGAGCCGGATATCCCGAAAACTGCCTTCAGGACCCGGTATGGTCACTATGAGTTCCTCGTGATGTCTTTTGGGCTGACTAATGCCCCAGCAGCCTTTATGCATTTGATGCACAGTGTGTTCAGGCCTTATCTGGACTCGTTCGTGATTGTCTTCATTGATGATATTCTAGTATATTCCCGGAGCAGGGAAGAGCACGAGCAACATTTGAGGATAGTGCTTCAGATTCTGAGGGAGAAGCAGCTTTATGCCAAGTTCTCTAAATGTGAATTCTGGTTGAGTTCGGTAGCATTTTTGGGCCACGTGGTGTCGAGTGATGGTATTCGAGTAGATCCGAGGAAGGTGGAGGCCGTGCAGAGTTGGCCCAGACCCTCCTCCGCTACTGAGATTCGCAGTTTCCTTGGTTTGGCGGGCTATTACCGTCGTTTTGTAGAGGGGTTCTCTTCGATTGCAGCACCTATGACTAGATTGACCCGAAAGGGTGCCCCTTTTCAGTGGACAGACGAGTGTGAGGCGAGCTTTCAGAAGCTCAAGACAGCTTTGACTTCGGCCCCTATATTGATGTTGCCTACAGGTTCGGGGTCCTATACTGTATATTGTGATGCCTCGCGAGTTGGACTCGGTGCGGTATTGATGCAGGACGATAGGGTGATTGCCTACGCGTCGAGACAGCTGAAGGTGCATGAGAAGAATTACCCTGTTCATGATTTGGAGCTAGCTGCCATTGTTCACGCCTTGAAAATTTGGCGTCATTATTTATATGGGGTTCCTTGTGAGATCTACACTGATCATCGGAGCTTGCAGCACTTTCTTAAGCAGAAGGACCTGAATATGCGTCAGAGGAGATGGTTGGAACTACTGAAAGACTATGATATTACTATTCTCTATCATCCGGGCAAGGCTAATGTGGTTGTTGATGCCTTGAGTCGTCGGGCAGAGAGTTTGGGGAGTTTAGCATATCTACCAGTTTCAGAGAGGCCTATGGCGATGGATGTTCAGGCTCTAGCCAGTCAGTTTGTTAGATTGGATCTTTCGGAGCCCAGCCGGGTTCTGGCTTGTGTGATTTCTCGGTCTTCTCTATTTGACCGCATCAGGGAGCGTCAGTTCCACGACCCTCATTTGCTTGTCCTTCAGGATAGAGTTCGGCGTGGTGATGCTCGAGATGTTACCATCGGGGATGATGGAGTTATGAAGATGCAGGGGCGTATCTGTGTGCCTAATGTGGATGATCTTCGAGAGCTGATTCTAACAGAGGCCCATAGCTCGCGGTATTCCATCCATCCGGGTGCCGCGAAGATGTATCAGGACTTGAAACAGCATTACTGGTGGAGGCGGATGAAAAGGGATATAGTTGATTATGTTTCCAGATGCCTCAACTGCCAGCAGGTGAAGTATGAGCATCAGCGTCCGGGTGGATTGATGCAGCAGATTGAGATTCCCGAGTGGAAATGGGAGCGCATTACCATGGACTTTGTATCCGGACTTCCACGGACGGTTAGGAAGTTTGATTCTATTTGGGTCATTGTGGATCGGCTGACCAAGTCCGCCCATTTTATACCGGTGAGCACTACATATTCATCGGAGCGACTGGCGGAGATCTATATCAGGGAGATAGTTCGGCTGCATGGTATCCCAGTGTCCATCATTTCAGATAGAGGCACTCAGTTCACTTCACGGTTCTGGAGAGCCGTACAGCAGGAGTTAGGTACTCGGGTGGAGCTGAGCACAGCATTTCACCCCCAGACTGATGGGCAGTCCGAGCGCACTATTCAGATTTTGGAGGATATGCTCCGTGCGTGCGTGATTGAGTTTGGAGGTTCGTGGGATCACTTCTTGCCACTGGCGGAGTTTGCTTATAACAACAGCTACCAGTCTAGTATTCAGATGGCACCGTACGAGGCCCTATATGGTAGGAGGTGCAGGTCTCCCGTGGGTTGGTTTGAGCCGGGCGAGGCCAGGTTGCTAGGTACTGATATGGTTCGGGAGGCTATGGACAAGGTCAAGGTGATTCAAGACAGACTTCGTGCAGCCCACTCTAGACAGAAGAGTTATGCGGACAAGAAGGTTCGCGATGTGGCTTTATGGTTGGCGAGCGGGTTCTGCTTCGAGTCTCGCCCATGAAGGGTGTTATGAGGTTTGGGAAGAAGGGAAAGCTGAGTCCTAGATTTATTGGCCCTTTTGAGATTTTGAGGCGTGTTGGGGAGGTTGCTTATGAGTTGGCCTTACCTCCCGGCCTAGCCGGAGTTCACCCCGTATTTCATGTCTCCATGCTCCGGAGATACCATGGTGACCCGTCGCATGTGTTGGATTTCACATCTGTTCAGCTAGACAAGGATCTGTCTTATGTTGAGGAGCCAGTAGCCATTCTAGACAGGCAAGTCAGAAAGCTAAGGTCAAAGAACATCGCTTCGTTAAAGGTTCAGTGGCGGGGCCAGCCGGTCGAGGAGGCGACTTGGGAGACCGAGCAGGATATGCGCAGCCGGTACCCTCATCTTTTCACTACTCCAGGTATGTTTTCTATGCTCGTTCGAGGACGAACGAATCTTTAAGTGTGGGAAGATGTAACGACCCGACCGGTCGTTTTAGAAAATTACGCCCCGATCCCTAATTTAACTGTTCCCCTAAGTTCATTTCTGCTATTGTGGGTTGCCGGGAGAGTCGGTTCTGAAAATTTGAGGATTTTGGGACACTTAGTCCCTAAATAAGAGCTTTGAAGCTAGAAAATGGCCCGTAGCCGGAACAGTGTTAAGACGATCTCGGAACGGAAATCCGATGGTTCCATTAGTTCCGTTAGGTGATTTCGGGGTTGGGAGCGCGTTCGGAATGTATTTTGGAGGTCCGTAGCTCAATTAGGCTTGAAATGCCGAAGGTTGAAATTTTGGCGAATCCGAACGATAGGTGAGATTTTGATTCGGGGGTCGGAATGGAATTTCGATAATTTCTGTAGCTTCGTTATGTGAATTTGGATATGTCCGCAAAGTTTCAGGTCATTCGGACGTCGTTTGGTCGGGTTTTAGATCGAATGTGCAATTCGAAAAGTTTTAAGAAATTTAGGCTTGAATTCGATGTGAATTATGGGTTTTGATGTTGTTAGACGTGTTTTTATGATTTGAACGAGTTCATATCGTGTTTTGGAGTATGTTGGTGGTTTTCGTTGGGGTCCGGGGAGCCTCGGGATGAATTCGGGGGTCCAAACGGACCAATTTGTGCCAAAAGGCACTGCTGTTCTGCTGCAATAACTGCAGAACAATTTTGCTCTCCGCGATCGCGGAGATGGCCATGCGATCGCGTAAGGGAGAAATCCCGAGCTCTGCGATCGCGAAGTAAAGCCTGCGATCGCGTAAGTCTGGAGGTTGAACCAGTGCGATCGCGTGAGGTTTCATGCGATCGCGTAGGGTATTGGTCGGAAGCAGTGCGATCGCGTGAGGGAATATGCGATCGCGTAGGGTAGTTGGGGAGCCGGACGAGTTTGTTCTTCGCGATCGCGTTAGTACGTTGCGATCGCGTAGTGTTGCTGAGTTGTTCACTGCGATCGCGTCCAGGGTCACGCGATCGCGTAGAGGAAAATTAGGCCGCCCATATTTTGTGCATTGCGATCGCAAGCCCAGTGCTGCGATCGCGTAGAGTAAAATGGCATAGCAGTGACTTTAAGTCCAGAACATTTCAGTCGCGGCCTAACACACCAAAACCGCCATTGTTGAGCTCCAAGAGAGGATTTTGAAGGGGGAAACGCTGGGATATCATCGGGAAATCATCGGGGGTAAGTTTCTTGACCTTAATTCGTTGGTTTATCATGAAATCCGTGATTATTTCATCGAAATTGGAAGATTAAAGATGGGTTTGAGCCCTAGGCCTAAATGTTAGAAAATGTCCTGATTTGAGCGGGCAAATGGAGTCCGATTTTGGTAAATTTTATATGCCTAGACTCGTATTGAGATAAGGAACCCGAATATATAATTTTCGTGATTTTTCGATAAGCGTACCGAAAGTCGGGTTTTGGCAACTTGTGGGTTTTTGGCGTATTTTGAGTTGTTTTGATCGGGTAATGCCCAATTGACCTATTTTGATGTGATTCTATTGATTTTTATCAGATTCTACACTTGTGGAGGCCGACATTCGCGGCAAGAGAGTTGTTTCATAGCGGTTTTGTACGGAGTCGAGGTAAGTGGCTTGTCTAACCTCGTGTGGGGGAATTTTCACCCCTAGGATATTATGTGATAATTTAAATGCCTTGTACGCGAGGTGACGGGCGTGTACATGCGCTGGTCGTTGAACACATACTTTATTTAAAAATGTTCGATGAGTGATATTTCTGTCTTTAGCTGTTAATTTGATATTTTACCGGTAGTAGCTAGAAAAGCATGATTAGGTAGTACCTGACTGTCTAGTTGCCTAATTGTCTTATTTTTGATAATTATTGGTACTATTTTTCGGTGAAGTTATAGTTAAGCATAATTTACTCTCTCTGTGTATTCCTTTATTTGCTGTGCTTGTGGACTGCGGGTTCGATTCCCGGAGACCCGGGGCTGTGGGTTCGATTCCCAGAGACCCGGAGTGGTATTGGTAGGGACTACGGGTTCGATTCCCGAGATCCTGAGTTATTGGTAGGGACTACGGGTTCGATTCCCGAGATCCTGAGTTATTGGTAGGGACTACGGGTTCGATTCCCGAGATCCTGAGTTATTGGTAGGGACTGCGGGTTCGATTCCCGGAGATCCTGAGTTATTGATTATTTATTGAGACATGGGCTGCGTGTTCGATTCCCGGAGACCCAGAGGTACTGTCAATGGGACTGTGGGTTCGATTCCCACAGGTCCTGGACTGGTTTTGTTGAGTTGACTATTTGTTGTTAGCTTAATTGTAGACGATTGCAGTAATCATTTATTGTTGTTAATTTCGGATTTATTATTATTTGAGCTGCTTATTATTGTTATTGTCTTTTTGTTATTGTTTCTCAGTAGGGCCCTGACCTTCCTCGTCACTACTCCATCGAGGTTAGGCTTGGCACTTACTGAGTACCGCCGTGGTGTACTCATGCTACTCTTCTGCACACTTTTGTTGTGCAGATCCAGGTACATCAGAGCAGGCCCGTGCTAGGTGATTCCGCAGCTTTCTGGGAGACCTCGAGGTATGATCTGCTACGTCCGCGGATCCAGGGGCTTTCCTTCTATTCTAATAGTACTAGTTGGCATTTTTCCTTCATTCCGTTGTTAGACACTCTTTATACATAGAGCCACAGTTGTATATTCTCTTTTAGTCTGTGTTACCGTGGGATTCCGGATCTTGGTAGTGTTTTATTCATGGTGTTGACGGATGTATGTGCCAAGCGGTACAGATTACATATCTTTTATCCTATTTTTTTCCGCTGTTTTCTTATTTAAGTGTTCATAGCTTGTATACTCCGCAACGTATTAGGCTTACCTAGTCGTGGGGACTGGGTGCCATCACGACATGTTCACGATTGGTGAACTAGGGTCGTGACAAGTTGGTATCAAAGCACTAGGTTCATAGGAGTCACGGGGCACAAACCGGTTACTTAGAGTCTCGCTGATCAATACGGAGATGTCTGTATTTATCTACGAGGGGCTATGTAACTGTTTAGGAAACTCTTCATTTCTTTGGATTCCTTGTCGTGCGACATTTTTGGCATCAAAATATAAACTATTGATTTCTATTCTCTCACAGATGGTGAGGACACGAGCTACTCGCGACGATTAGGTACCCGTGCCCTCTGTTGTCGCCGTCAGAGGCCGGGGCCGAGGTAGAGGACGAGGACGCGCCCGAGGTGCAGCCACAGCACCCGCGCGCGCTGCCGCTGAGGTGCCACAGGTAGACCAGGTTGGAGCGCAGGCATCTAATGCTCCAGGTATGTTTCTTAACCCGCTCGCGGACGAGCGTTTGTTTAAGTTGGGGAGATTGTAACGACCCGGCCCGTCGTTATGGGAATTACCACCTCGTTACCTTGCATTTACATATCTTATGCTTTTATATCAGTATTAGAATATATCGGGCGAGTTAGGAGTGATTCGGGTTGAAAATGAAGCAAATAGCATGTTTGAAGGAAGCTTGAATATGGGAAGTCAACCTAGAGTTGACTATTGCATTAGAATGCTCGGAACCGGATTTCGATGATTCGACTAGTTTCGGGGGATCATTTATGACTTAGGAGAAAAATCAGAATTGAATTCGGAGGTCCGGTGTAGTTTTAGGCTTGAATTGGCGAAGGTTGAATTTTGGCGAAAGCCGGATGGTAGGTGAGATTTTGATCCGGGGGTCGGAATGGAATTCCGACAATTTCTGTAGCTTCGTTATGTGATTTTGGATATGTCCTGCAAATATTTAGGTCATTCGGACATCGTTTGATCGGGTTTTGGATTGAATGTTAGTTTCGGAAGTTTTGAAGAAACTTAGGCTTGAATCCGTGTGTAAAGGAAAAGGCATCGCGGACGAATCTTCGACCGGCTAGAGGTGAGTAGTTTGTGTATATGGTAGTCTGAGGGTTCGAAACCCCGGCTTAGCACATTGTGACGCTAGTAGGGCGTGGCTCGCACACCGTGGCAGGTGCGGGATTGATTATGAATGGGGATTGAGACTTGGTCCATCCCGGATGTGAATAATATGCTATTAGTGTTGGAAATACACTGTATTTGATATGTTTGTGGGTGGTAAGCCTTGTTTGGGGCCTTGTGCCGAACTGTAGCGTCCTTAGAGGACAATATTTATGTGATGGCTATATTTGCTTAATCACTAATCTCAGTCCTGGAAATTGAAATCACATTATTGATATGCTAAGTCACCCGCTTTTACAAATTTAATAAAGTTAAAGTATTTTTCATAATTATGAAATGGAAACTGGAATTTAGAAAAATGAACTGTTTTGTGACTTATCTGATTATTATGGACTGAGGATGGATCGGGCTGCACGCCGCAGCGGTTATTATAATACGAGGATCGGGCTGCACACCGCAGCGGTATTTGCGCTTGGGCTGTAGGAGCCCCTCCGGAGTCTGTACACACCCCAAGTGAGCGCCGTCGACGTTAAATGGATCGGGCTACACGCCGTAGCGGTTATGTGCATTGCATTGCATCTTTATTTGTTGAATTACTCTCTGGTAGCTGTATTGTACTGTTGATGCTAGTTCGTAGGAGATTCGGACTGTAGTGTAGCTTCATATTGTGGTATGTTGTGGATTTCCTACTTTCAGCTGCTTTTATATATTTATTACTCACTGAGTACTTAGTACTCACCCTTAATCCCTGCACCTTTTGTGTGCAGACTCAGGTACTCAAGAGCAGTAGACAGGCATTTCCGGCGGTTTCGGAGTCATACCGAGTTGCTGAGGTAGCTGCCGACGTTCATAGAACCTAGCTTCTCCTCCTCTTTCCAGTTGTTATTTTGTATTCAGACTTGAGTATTTCTATACAGTATTCTCTATTCTTGTTGGGTTTTGTTAGAGGCTCTAGACTTGTGACTCCAGATCTTTGGGAGTGTCAGTTATTTTCGAAATTCTCAGTATTTTGTTCATTATTATTATTATTGGAATTCTTTAACTCATATATTCTTATTGGGATGTCCATTTGGGACTGATATTCGATGTGATAAGTAATTGTTGGTCTGGCTGGCCTAGCTTAATTGTTGGGCGCCATCACGACCGGATTTGGGTCGTGACAGTACTGCTAATTATTATTTTTTAATAACACGCAATAATAATGCGAAATAAAAAATTAAAAAAATTTAAAAAAATTAAACTGTGGTGATGACCAAAAACTAATTGTGATGTGGTGGTGCTACTGGCACATATACAGCACATCCGAAAATTCATAAATGGCCAATATTTGGTTGATGACCAAAAACTAATTGTGACGGAGAATATTTATTATAATGTGTCGGTCTGAGACGGATAAGTGATGTTGCATGCAAGATAGCATGGCCCCAAACAAGTAGTGGGCAATTTTGTTTTCATAAGTAATGGTCTTGCTATCAATTGTAGGCGTTTAATAAATGACTCTCCAAGGCCATTTTGAGTATGAACATAAGCTACAGGATGTTCAACTTTTATCCCAACTAATAAACAATAATCATCAAAAGCTTGAGATGAGAATTCTCCAGCATTATCGAGGCGAATAGCCTTTATAGGATAATCTGGGAATTGTGCCCTTGATCGAATTATTTGGGCTAATAGCTTTGCAAACGCCAGGTTGCGAGATGATAATAGGCACACATGAGACCATCTTGAAGATGCATCTATTAGGACCATAAAATATCTAAACAACCCACTTGGTGGGTGAATAGGTCCACATATATCCCCATGTATACGTTCTAAAAAGGCAGGGGATTCAATGCCAACCTTCATTGGTGATGGTCTAGTGATTAGTTTGCCTTGATAACAAGCATCACAAGAAAATTCGTCATTCGTAAGAATCTTCAGGTTCTTTAACGGATGCCCACTCAAATTTTCAGTAATTCGTCTCATCATTATTGATCCAGGATGGCCCAAACGGCCATGCCCAAGCACAAAAGTATTTGAATCCATAAACTTCTGGTTTACGATAGAGTGTGCTTCAAATGTACTAATTTTTGAATAGTATAAGCCAGAAGATAAAGTTGGTAACTTTTCTACAATGCATTTCTGGCCGGAAATATTTTTTATAATACAAAGTTATTCCATGTTCATTTCATTTAGTGTCTCAATGTGATACCCATTTCGGCGGATATCTATAAAACTCAACAAATTTCTTCGGAACTTGGAGGAGAATAATGCATTGTCTATAATAAGTTTTGTTCCTTTAGACAAAAAGATAACGGCTCTTCCGGAGCCTTCAATCAAACTTATATTATCATAAATTGTTGAAACATTTGCTTTTTCCTTATGCAAATAAGAAAAGTATTTCTGATCCCTAAATATGGCATGAGTTGTTCCACTATCAATAACACAAATATCTTCATGATTTGTCTTTGATCCAAACATAATTTGAGGATTATCCAAATTCTTCAAAATGACATAAATAAAATATATTATCAAAACATAACTTTTATTTATGTACAATAATCACATAACCATACTATCTATTACAAACAACAAAAATTAAAATATTTATATTTCTACAGATTCACTACCGATTACATGACTTGTTTCTCCTTCCGGGAGTGCAAAGTAATCAACTACATCTAAATGCATGAAGTCAAAATTATCTTCAGAGATAAAATTTGCTTCAGCATTTTTCTCTGTCTTTTTCAAGGAGGCTTGATAAAGCTCAACCAGGTGCTTTGGCGTACGACAGGTACGTGACCCACTTTTCCTCCACATCTATAGCATGCACTTTCTGTATTAGGTGCTTGCACTGCTTCATGCTTTTGTTCCTTCCTTTTCCACTGCTGGTGGCGGGGAGGGTTCTTTGGTGCATTATTATTACCATGATTGGGATTTCTTCCCCGACTACGGCCATAACCACGAATGGGGCCACGACCTCTTCCACGTTTGGCTTGGTGGAAGTTCGTCTCATTCACTTCAGGGAATGGACAAGAACCAGTAGGTCGACTTTCATGGTTTTTCATTAATAGCCCATTATGTTGTTCGGCTATAAGAAGATGTGAGATAAGTTCAGAATACCTTTTAAATCCCATCTCTCGATATTGTTGCTGCAGGAGCATATTCGAGGCATGAAAAGTGGTGAAAGTTTTCTCCAACATATCATAATCAGTAACATTATCACCACATTGTTTTAGTTGGGAAATAATTCTGAATATAGCAGAATTATACTCACAAATAGATTTAAAATCTTGTAGCCTTAGATAAGTCCAATCATATCGTGCCTGTGGAAGAACGACCATCTTCAGGTGGTCATATGTATCTTTTAAATTATTCCACAGTATGACTAGATCTTTAACAGTAAGATATTCCATTTTCAAGCCTTCATCAAGGTGATGGCGTAAGAATATCATTGCTTTGGCACGGTCTTGGTTTGATGCCTGATTTTTATCACGGAAAGTGTTTGCCGGACCCATCGCATCAAGATGAATTTCAGCATCAAGCACCCAAGACATATAGCTTTTGCCCGATATATCCAGGGCTACAAATTCAAGTTTAGAAAGATTTGACATTATTTAGGAAAAGAAAGTTCTTACCTCAGTTACTTTCAAAATATTTGCTCGAGATGGCAGAGTATCGTGCTGATAACGTGTTATAAAATAAAGACTGTAAAGTAAAGACAAGTATAGAGAGACTGATATATTATTTAAATTCAAACTAATGTAAATAATGAAATGAAAACCCTTTTATTTATAGAAGAAAGGAAGCTGCTGTGTAAGCTGCTACTGCAAGCTGCTGTGTGAGCTGCTACTATACCAGATATGGATAATCTTATACTAAGAGTAATGTTTATCTATAACGGAGTACTGAAAGGATAAGTTTATTATACCCGGTATGGATAATCTTCACTGGAAGTAATATTTATCCATAACCGGATACTGAAAGGATAAGCTTATTATACCCAGTATGGATAATCTTCTACCAACAGTAATATTTATCCATAATCGGATACCGAAGTGATAAGCTTCTTCAGGAAGCTTATTTCCAATATACTACTAAATAGATAAATATATTTACGGCGCAGCCCCATATGAATAAACTTCTTCAGGAAGCTTATTCACAACGAAGTATGAACATCCCCATAATATAATATATTTATAACATAAAGGTATTTTTTTGGAGGGTTCAGAAACCTTAGTTATTCTGTTAGTCCATGATAACAGGAATAGGAAAGAACTGGATCACCATCAAAGTATGTCTTTGAGTTGTAAAAGAATAATGAGTCTGTACACTGACGCCTTTCGGAGAAAATTCTGGAGTCCCTTGATGGTCATTGCTTATAGAGTAATACCATTAAAAAACAGTTGGATATGCCAGGGAAAATATTTCCTCGCAGGTTCAGTAACAAATCAGAGGCCCACTTCAAATATGTTCCATAAAGCAATTACGAAAAGGTAGCCATACACCCATCCCCAAGGAAATGTGTTAGTGGTTGAAGCATAGAAGTAACAACCTAAAAACCCTTGTTCTGAATCCCAGCAACAATATTTAGTGTAAGCCCATCTGCTCATGAGAGGCCAACCCATCAAGTGTGCTTGTTGGTGTATTAGCCGAGGTACATGCAAGCTGGCCCAAATATTATTACCACCAAAAAATAAATTGAAAAAAGAAGTAAACATCAATCCATCAAAAGCATACCTGTGCATCAAACACAAATAACACATTTGCCTTCTAACCAACGGAATTGGCATGGATGATCTTATACGCACTTCAGAGCTGTAAAATCAAACATCAATTACCAGACCCCTGCAACTAATCAGATAAACAAAGCCCACAAAATGATTCTGAGCCGATACAGAACAAGCAAAACTTTAGACATGAAATTGCTCATATAATGTAGAGGAAAATGCTACACATACAACACCAGAACTCCTGCTAACATCTAATGACTCTACAAAGAGCTAAGCTCCTCAGTATATTGCAGAAGGTTCTAAATGCCTGGGCAGATAAATAATCACTAGTTTTTGAAGCACCATGACTATCTTTCTGCAATATTAGATCATAGCAAAAATTGCAAAAATACAAGAAATATTACCATATATCGAAGAAAAAAACATATGAGTGCCCTAAGCTCAACATGATCGAAGCAAAACAGGACCCACGGATGAGCTGAGCATATCACTCAGGGCTAACTGAATCTCATTTGAGCCATGCTCACAACTTATCAAGCTTGAAAGTAATGGGAAGAAGCAAGACAAGTTTTTTTCAAATGATGCATCTCCTAAACTACATATTGCCTGGAGAGTTGCAATGATAAGAGGTGCACGTGCAGCCAACTCTCTCCTTCTACCAGAGCCAAGGGGGATTAACCAACGAAGCTGTGCACCAAGAGATGACTCAGACATTTGTCTTGAACGTGCAATTTCAATATAGAAGTGTAAGACCTCGCTGCAAAGGTTGACAAGGTAAGTTTCCACTTCAGAATCTTCAAAACCAGTAGGTTTATCTTGCACAAGATTTTGTAAAAATGAGAGGCAAATTTGATATGCCTCATTCTCAAGCCGTAATAATGGAGGGTCCTGCATTTGGGTCATGGAACTGAACTCTAGAAGCTTTGACCGCAGTGTTGCATCACTGTTTATCTTATGAGCATGAGACGCCACACCATGCATGGCATCAAAGAGGACAATGATGTTTTTGCTAGACAGCTGAGGTCTGTATATGTTGTAGATCTCCATCACAGCCTGCAATGTGCAAGCGACCAGTATGGTAGTAATTATGCTCCACATATACACAAAAAGCAGGAAAGATTAATCAAATTGACCATACAAGGTTTCCAATAATATCAATATTCTTTCTGAAGACGTGACATTTAAGGAAGCACACGGCCCCCAAACTTAAGCAAATGACCAAAATAACAATACAAAGATATCCCGAGTGTAAGTAGACACCTAGAAAGAGAAACACAACCGCCAAACACCAAAAACACAAACACCTATCATATCAAAGATCGTCCTATAGGATTCTGAGATATTCTGAGTCTCTGATCTCAACCTACAGAGATCAGCAATAGAAAGATTGTCTGAAACTTGAGACGGCATCAAGGGTTCATAGTAATTAGTCAATTATAATTTGAATCTCTTTTTCCCAGTTCTAGTCATACATCAAAGAAAATATGATGAAATAAAATAGGTACTAACTTCTACGAAGTTACTAGTTATAGTTCTACTATCAAAAAATAAAATAGTACTAATCTCAGATTGATTAAAAACTGTGAGAAAAGATAACGCAACCGTAAATCGATAACTCATGAATGGTAGGTTGTTAATCAAGTGGAGTACTTATCCGGTTATCTTTCCTTATTAAAATATCTTAGCCCAACCTTCATCAAATTACTCCTATTCGAATATGGTATCTCCTTCTAGACATTTAAAAATAGCTTTAGTTCCCAGCATAAATATGTTATTTTTTATCCATGTATACATTTCTAGTTTAAGAGCTTGAATAAACACTAGCACAGCAGATATACATGCGTCCAAAATTTCTAACTGTGCCTATATTTTTAAAACCAAAACTATATGGCAACCCCACATTTCTCCCACTTAATTTGACACGTTATCCGCCTTCAATTTGTGTCTAACAATGTCAAGTCAAACCACGAGATATTCAAAAGATCTTTTAAACAGTATGACATTCATTGGGCTTTCTGAGTCCATCACACTAATGATTTTTATGTAGGAAGATGAAGCAATGTACTGATCAAGCCCTTTATCTTGTACCCTTAACATAGTGTATACCATCTTTACTTGCTACAGGAGAACATATATAAATGAATTAGAACTAAACCCACAGTAGTGGCTATGCTGGATACCTGAATTAATAATAGCTGAACAGCAGCCCTACACTTCACATCAGAAATAGCTTCATATAGACGGTGCCTCCTCAGATTTTCCAAGTCCTCATCTGGAGAATCTGTCCCAGTGGTTTCAGCATTGCTATTCCTAGCCATATCTTCTTCCTGGGACCAATAACTGTTATTTTCATTCAGAAGAAAAGAGAAGTCGGGAAGGGTTGCATTAGCAGCTTCTTTAAGGGACAAAACCACTTCAAGCCATTTGTCTTCAGAGAAAAGATTCCCAGCATTGCTCATAAGACGGACAAATGCAGCAATGCCAATACCAGCAAGACTCTGATGAGGACGCTTGACAAAATTCACCAACAAGAACAGCACTTTCTTCAGAAGGGGATTGACCGTGTCATAAAATTTAACAAAAAGATCTACGACCAGTTGGAGTGCCAGTGTGCAGGTCTCATAAAGCCATGCATCCTGATCAGGCTCACCCTCTTCATCATCATTTCCATGCATAGGTGAGTTTTCACCCGAAGGATCAATCGTATGTCGAACATAGTCAAAGATTGGAAATAGGACAGATTCAAACACCCTTTCCCATAATGATAGAGAGAAATGGTGCCCATAATTGCGTAAGGTATCAAACAGCACTTGCAGAGCACTCTTTCTGATTTCAGGCCTTGGGTCAAAGCTAAGTTCAGATAGTCCTGTAAGAGAAAAGGAATAATTTCTTAAACAAGTATAACAAATATTAACTTAAGACTTAAAACATGTCTCTACAAAGAACAGTGAAAGACGCATTTGCTTTACAGGCATGAAATCCTGGTCTAAGTCTAATGTCTTTGTCCTTACCAGCCAACAGAGGAAACCAGAAATACAGATGGTCCTCCTTAACTGTCAATTCTCCATTTTCAATATTGTGGTCTTTTTCTTTATGAGGTGAAGATGGTGAAGGCTTCCCAGAAGCTTCTTTGTCCTTGTTCCTCGAGGAGCCAAGATCACCTTCAGCAAGTTTTGCCGCACATAAACGAAGGAAAGCAATGGCATTGAGACTAATATCTTTGTTGAACCTACTATTAGTGAATGCAATAAGGCAGTTAACGCAGTCTGTGAATGTGGTGGTCTCAGTCTCTGTAATATATGGAAAATAATCTCGCACAATCTTTTCCATTATCTCGAAAGACAACAGCACAATATTTTTATGGTCATCATAAGCAGCAGTGGTGAAGACCTGAAAACGTTACGTAATCAGAAAGAAAAAAAAATTAGGTGAAAAGAACAAACTAGAAATTTAAGAAAAGAATGAATATTCCGTATTAACATGTAATATATAATGGAGTACAGATCAAAAGATGGTTTATACCATGAACATGCTCTTCCATCCGGACTTCACATGATTGACTCGAGATAAAACCATTTGAGAGACGCATCTGATGATTAATTCTCTAATCTCAACAGCACTACTCTTGCGCATAACAATCACAAAAGGCTTCATAAACTCATTCTGGAAATTATAGTTAGCCAATTCTTCTCTCTCCAAGAACTTCATTGATAACTGGCGTAAAGAATCCATTGCAAATATGGCAATTGAAAGATTTTCAGAGCAGCCAATGGTCACAAAAAATTCACCAAGAACTTGCCAGATTTTTGTCCAAACAAATCTGATACGATTCATGTTGTAGTGCCTGTTTAACAAAAATGAATCAATAGTTCTGCTAGTTATCAGAAAGCAAAATGATACACTTTATGTAAAGAAACCAAAGAACGTACGCAATCTCAACCATCTTTGTGAGACTAAAAACCCGTGGATCCGAAGTAGAACGTAATTCTTCCATGGAGACCTTGCATAAAGCTTTAACAAAATCCACTATAGCCTCGCTGTTTAATTTCTGACTCCTTATGAATATGCGGTTCATTTCACCAACTTGTTCCAACATGTTTAAGTTAGAGACCAAGTTGTTCATCTGCTCAGATGTGATGCCTGCAGCAGCACCGCCACCAATACCAGCACTATCGTATGAACCTCTCCTCATAGCTGCAGCTGCACTTTGAATCTTCCCAGGACCTTTCTTTTTCAAGACAGGGAGGATGCTAGCCTTTGTTTGTTTTGACTTGTCAAATTCATTTTGAGGAAGTGCAAAGAAAGTAGCATCCGGAGGGGCACCCTCCCCCAAGAGATGCAAATGTTCAAACCGAGAAACACATGTCAGAATATGTTCCCATGCCTCCTGCAGGTAGTTTCCATCCTCATCTGCAATCGTAACTATTGCCTGTTAAACAAAAAGGAAAGTCAATGAGTTTCTCACAGAACTCAAGGAAAGGATGAGTATAGAATTTATAACCACCAGCCATTACTTGCAAGGATACTGTATAGTCTTCCATAAACCTCAGGGAGAAGATAACACAGCAACTTAATAGCACTGACACAGGGAAACTAACCACTCGGGTCAAACAAGGTCCAGACTACCTGCTACACTGACGGGAAACGTGGTACTGCTTTTACATTTGCCACTTGGTCAGCAAGGAGCAGTCTATTAATATACATGAAGTCCCAACAGAATATGACAAATCTAGAGTCTAAAACACATGAGCGGTGTAATTGCCAACAACCCCTTCACTATACACATGAAATCACATATCTGCAAGGAGGTGCAGGCAAACTCGTACAAGGATTTTTTTTCTTGGATTTGAGTAAATTTAGTTTAATTCTCAGCTAAAAGAAACAAAAAGGAAAATGAAAGAGCATAAGGTTGACTAATTAGCCAAAAGAGGAGAGAAGAGGGTTGAGAAAAAGAAAGTCCAGGCTGAAAGAGAAGCCAAGGGTCCACTAAAGTCTCTTATATCCCCACACCTTACAAAAGAGCCACTGAATCATAATACCAGGCATGACTATGGGTAGCATTGGATTGATGCTGAGAGGTATCCTCCACCGGCCCAATTTGATTGGAACTAAAACACTTTCCAACCATCATTTATTCTGGTAGAAATCCTGGGACTCTAAATGTGTAAACTTGTAACATTCTACTAAAAATAAAGTGTAATATAGGGTTACAAACCGTTCCAGGTAACAAAATTCCTCTTCCCCTTTCCATTGAACCTCTTTTTTTATTTGCACCAGGTGTCTAAGTCTCTATGAGCCCCGACTAATCCCGGGATGCACAGGCCCTCGGCAAAGAGTTTCCCGCAAGTGCACCACAATTAATTCAGGTTTTACCCAGATGGCCCTCAGAAATTGTTTGCACCCAGTGGGTTTCGAACTTGAGACCTTGAAAGGGAGCATACCCCAAGGCTCAAGTCAACTGCCACCAGCCAACCCTTGAGGGTTCCATTGACCCTCTTTGCTTTGCTCAGCTAAAAGGTTTTTTTCTTTCTTTATATTTGACTAGATTATTATAACAACTTGGGCAAAATACGTGTTCACATAATGTTTGAAGCACGAAAAACATGAAGAAATCTGTTGAAGAGATGTAACCTTTTTTTTAATAATACAGAATATAATTAGTTTATATTAAGCACTAGTCCCTGAAAACTGAAAAACCAACTATAAAGCGGAGTTTCTTTGTTGTCAGTAGATGAGTAGATTGGTTTTGTGGATACCAATTCTGGCTATCAGTTTCAGATATTGGTTTATACTGATAAAAATGTGGTTAGACAAGACAATCTAAAATGTTTTTAGAAATTCTTTGCATCATAGATTAATCCTCTGAGATTTAAAGGATAAACTTCTTTAAAATGTAATATATATGTGTGTATATATATATCTACACACACACACTGAATGGTCATCAAAAATATATATAATGTTGAAAATCATGTGGTCAAATGAAAATTCCATTTTAGGAGGCTGTGAGCCAGTAATACTTTTGTTGTTATGTGAACCTACATTGTTTCTTTTTTCTAGTTGTGGACGAGACGCCTATCTATGGAAACCTTCCTTAAGTGAAAGCAAAAGTATAGAAACTCTATTGGTCCTTGATATTTAACATATAGTCCCTCAACCTTCAGTGAGAATCAAGGTAGTCAGAACTAAACTACTGAAAGATCAAGGACTAGCATTTGTGAACCACGTGCACCCTGTATTGGGAATTGGTGACAAAAATATTAAGCATTTTTTATTAGAAGGTAATAAAAAATTTACAACAAGATACATGTCATTTATTATTAGTGAGTGTGTAGGATGGTGAATTTCAGCTAATGATGCGGTAATATGCTAAATGCAACCAAAGATTAAAAAAATTCCATATTGTCACACTAAACTTAGTCCCCTATTATGCAAAGGAAGACTTTGAATTACTGAAATCAGTCCATATCACTTATATTCCAGAAATTTGGTTACCTGAAAACCCATATTTAGATCAGCTACTGAACTCGAGACTAATTCTAGAGATGTTTTCTCCCAAAAGATGAAGAACCAAATTTCCTTTCATAAAATTTAAAAAAAATTAAGAACCAAAACTCCAAGTTAACCAAAATTAATGGAGCTGAGCATGGCTTTGCCGAGCATGGAGGCCTCATAGTTAATAAGAATTTAATTTATTGGAAGCATAAACTTTTTACTAGGATTAAGTCACTTTTGGGCAGACTTGAGCAGAAATAGGTCAATGAAATAGGATAACTGCAGCAGTATCCAAAATGTTTCCTGTGAGTAAAAGAGAGATAATTTAAGAAATAATGGAACAAGGAGTTTGGTAGTAAAGAGGAGTGGAAGAACCACAGATTGTTCAATGTCATAATGGGAATTCGCAAAATTCTGGAGTTCGGCATGAAAGAGGGACAAGGGTGTGAAAATTTCTTAAGAGCATAGAAAAAAAATCAAGAAAGTACCCTATCAATCAAAAAATATACTAGCAGATAGGCACTATTATCATTAGAAAATGTACTGTCTTATTATCATTTCCAAAGGCACTGATATCTGTTAGGGCAGACCAATACCTTGTCCTCTTTTATGAAGCAGACCAATACCTTATCCTTTGCACTATCATCATCCAAGATCATTCTCGAATAAAATTTAGTCAAATTGTGGTTTTCCTGTTTGGCTTGTTTATGTTTTTAACCAAATTTTGTCACAATTTGACTACTACTACCAGATGAATGTCTACATTTTGCCAGGACGGTTATCAATATGAGAGTTTTGAGTTTTATTCCTGTTTGTCAGAATAGGTTTTATTCCTAATGTCCACATTTTGGGTCTTGAAACACTGTATGTGCTAAGGACTATCTTTTTAGTATAATAAAATTTGTTACCTTTTCAACAAAAAAAAAAAGGAATAGGTCAAAAGGCTACAACTTACTATTATTTTTAGGGATGGTGAATAAAACAATTTTGAAGTTGAGAAGTCTAAACTCATTTAAATATAGAAAATATTGTGAAACTATCCTTTTAAACATAGGATATTATGCCTAAAAGAAAGGCGAAAACTATAATCAAACTAAGATCAATTCCCAGCTCCGTTGACAGTTATTTGACTCAAACATTATTTTAGGTCAAACCATATTGTTTCATTATCAGTGAGTCGTGGTTTCACAAGCTAATAGTATCCTTGGACCTGAATTAAAGGGGTAGGTTGAACTTATGAAACTTCAACACAACCTTACCCAATAGAAGGTACATCAGCTCTATTGATCAATTCCAACGATTTGCCCTACAATTTATCCTATGACAATCAGTTCCAAACTATAGACAATAACCATCACGTATGACTCCAATCTGTTAAGACTCATTCCAGCTTGTTCCAAAATTCACCGCACCAACTTCCTAATGTTACTGAACTGTATTATCAGCTGCCAACACAAAGGAAGTCCTCTTAGTAAATTCATCATTCACTCCGATGCTGGAGATAGGATAAGCTACTAGCTCGGGAGGAAACTATAAGTCCTGACAACAATGCGTACATGCAAGGGGTTTCATGAATATTATGCAGTCTTTATTACAATAATTAAAAATTAAAAAAAGTTAAATTGCAAATTTGGTAAGCAACACCAAAAAGCAGATTAGCAACAAAGCAGATTAACTCAGTACAGTAGAATCATGGGCATGCAATACTAGGAGCAAACACAAACCTTGATTGCTTCTATGTTTTTCTGTTTGATGTCTGCAGGTGAGTGAAGAGAAGTAAATTTTGCAAGAGAAGTCACAAAAGCATCCCTATGTGTTTTCATGGACATTGCAGCAGTAACATGGATTGCACAACGAAATCCTTCCAAACACAGAGCTATCACAACTCCATCATCAGTTTGGTCTAGAGGAACACTAAAGGCAGCCAACATTGGAGCCCAGCAGACCTCTACCATGAATCTGAGGATCACCACATCTGTTGCAGCATAATAAACTGATCTGCAAAGGCAAGTCGAATTCAAAGTGATCTAGGTTAATCACGCAATGGAATGAAAGGTGGTACACAAGATTGACCTTGAGTAATTAACAAATTACATATTTCTTTCTTCTCTAAAAGAGATCATAAGCAATGATACTATGGCATATCCTTCTAAAGCTTCCTAATGAATACGAATGTGTGAAAGATTGATCTCACAAAAAGAATACAACACAGTAAATAGTATCATCATTTTTCAGCAGCAGATCAATATGTAATTCTTTTAAAGCTCTCATTCTTATATCTTTACAGGAAACTGCTACAGAGAGTAAAGAAAAGGAGCTGTTAAGAATAAAGACAAAATGATGGAAGTAAGATAATACTTCAATAATATAACATCTCCCGTCCAGGCATAGAAGAATTATCAAGTGAATCTTACTCGGATTTGCGAGCTTTCTCTTTGAACTGCTCCTGCATGTGTCTGACTAGATCATCACTAGTCTCCATACTGCCATCTCCTCGCTTACGGACAACAATATTCAAAATGCTGTCTAAACCTAAAATCCTGTTAGAGTTCAAAGACTGCTTTTGTTGGAGAGCCAAGTTATCATCTTTCATTTTAATTTCATTTCTCGATATCCGCTCATACAAAGATCTCAAATAATCCTCTGCCAAATCCTTTCCATCATCAATTCCACGATTGTTCCTTAAAAAATCATCAGCTGACATCTACAGAATAATGGGACATCAGGCCAAGTTACCGAAAAGGCATAAACAAATAGTCATCTCCTGCAAAACAAAAAGCATACCTTCGTTTTGACCATAGGATTATGGGCATCAGTGTTAAGCAATATAACTGAATAAGCAAGGACATAGGCAGTGTCTGCACTACTAAAAGCCTTTGGATTGCATTTACAGTACCGTTCAGCAAACTTTTCCATGATTCGATCAATCTTCTGGGCCTCACCAGGCAATCTGAATCCTTGTAGGAAGGCCCTGATGGCTTCATCAAACTCCTTTCCTTGGAAATCAAAGGATTCCACATACGCATGCATTACTTTCAATGCTAAGTCATCCCTTTCCCCAAGGTAATCGCCTATTAAAGTCTTATTCAAACCAGAGGCATCTTTAAGAAATGCCGCAATTTCTTCTGGTGAGCTTCCCACTTTATTAGCATTAATCAGGAATTCAATGCCTTTCTTGGGTTTCCTATTAAAGAGAGATATACCTTCCTGCACAAGTTTCAAGTTAGACCATGTGGCAGACACTGCACATGACAATTCTTTTGGCAATCAGAATAGTTACTTGTCCAAAGAACAAATATACTTATCACCTACCTGAAGCTCAAGCTTGTAAGCGCGACGCTGCTCAATCGTAGAAACATCCGAAACTTCACTAGAGGATTCAGAATGAGAATCTGATACTTCAGTATGCTCATCCTCATTGCCATTTGCAATGGGAAGAGTCCCAGGTTCCGGGTTACTGTTACTGTCATGTGCCTCGTACTTTTTGGTTGAATGAGTATCCGGAATACGCAGTTGTTTGTTCATCCAGTCTCCCAAAGACTTCAAGATAGCCACTAAGCACTTCATTGCTTCTAGCTTCATCGTTGTCTCTTGTGGTGGCAACAGAGTTGTTGTTGTACCAGGAGGTACCCCTTGAGCAGTTTTAAGAAGTCCATTGACCATTCTGGGAGAATTGTGTGGACAACAAAGCAGGAACCAGATGGAATTTATAATCAGACTAAGGTGAAATTTCTTAACTATGTAATACACAGACAACAGGATTTGAAAGATACCTCTCAAATATGTTTGACGAATTGACATCACAATCATAATTGAGGAATATATCAACCAAAATCTGTGAATCAATGCAGAGCCTCTCAAGAAATCGAAGCACTATCATTTTCTGTTGGAAATTTGGTTGAGCAACATTTTCCAACACTCTAAGGACAATCATGGGAAAGAAAACTCCAATTTCTGCCTTGAGTCCGCCTCTAAATCTTGCAACCAGACTTATAAAAATTGAGCATGAAAGCTGGAAGACAATCATGAGACTTGAAGCGCTGTTTTTCAAAAGCGACAAACACAAGTACTGCTTAATAGCACCTAAAAACCTGTAAGAATAGAACAAAGCAATTAAAACCAAATATAACCATGAATTTAGACCAACCACCATTGAAATTGAAAGATGCACAAGAAGTTGCCCTGCTGATTGCAGTAGGTCAAATAATCAGACAGTGCCAAGACCTAAGAGTAGGCACTGATTAGAATTTCAAATAAAGAGAGGTTATGAGACTTGCGCAGAAATCTACCAGACGGCCAGAAGGAAAAAATATTGCAGAAATGAGGATAACAAAAATGAGAAGTGGTGACTACACTGTGGCTAGCACCTAACCAGTGAAAAGATAACAACTATCATAACTTCAACGTGTCACGGCCCAGACCCAACTGTCAAGGTATTGTCCACTTTAGCTCTCCTCTACACCACCTCAAGGCTTTTGGGCCTTATGATTTTGTCTCCTTGATTGGATTTGAACCATCGAGTCCCGCCATATGAAAACAGTACTTTAACCACTGAGTTAAGTAGGTCATGTATCATCCCAAAGAGAATTAGAATCCTAAACTCACCCTTATACAGTCCGTAACTTTCCCCTCCCATTCCGATGTGAGATTCGCCCAAGGCAAGTTCTGCTAGAAACCCCGTTTCAAGTTTAACCACCAACAGTCTATGGGCTGTTACATAACGACCCATAAAATAACTAAGAAATAGATTGTACCAGTAATTATGTTGGTTTTTGAGACTATTTCAGGCTTGCACTTAAGTAAGGTTGCCAAATGGATGTGTTGGGCTAAACTATAGGAGGTAAAAACAAGTCAAATCAATAAATTCTTTGGGCCATAGCTCATCCAGATATTGCTTGGGTCAACGTGTTGGGTCTATTTCGGCTAAAATAATAAGTCAATTTAGGCGCAACCCAAGTCAAACCATCCTAAAAGTTTGGGTCAATTTGGGCTGCGCATAGGTAGCCCAAATTGACCCGCCAATTAATATATCCAAGCCAAACTCGTCCAGTTTTAAATAACTTGAGTGGGTCATAATTTCATGGGTCCCCTTCATATAAATCTAGCAAAAAGCTATTTTTTTTAACTTCTAAATGAACTCCACGGACTACAAGAGTTAAGAAAGAATATAGCATGTAAGATTGAGATTCTGTGTTGTTTGGGCAAGCATCTCGGAGCAAGGAATAAATTGGTGCCATTAACTCAGTAACAATTTAGGATCAACCACAGCCTTCGAAACTCAGAGATAAGCCCGCCCCTCTACCCTTCCCCACTTAAATACCAGGCTTAGTTTGTTGGTGTAGGATACGCCCGCCCCACTACTTCTAATAGTGTTATTTTTTTATTATCAAGAAAAATATTTAAAAGTAAGAATGATCATGGAGAAGTTTGAAAAGCGGTTGTCCAGTAGGAAAATCCAATTGGATAGAGACTACTATTTATAATAGCGTGCTAGACTCATTACCTGCTAACATTTTTTTAACACAATAAATAAATAACTCCCCATTTACATGTCTTTTTTTTCTTTGGTCTGTCCACTTACATGATGTCTATTCCAAGAAAGATACGGATAAAGTTGGAAATTTTTTTGAGGGATTTCCTATTGGATGGAAAAAAAGTGACTTAAAAATTCTATTTACTCAAATATTCCAGTACATTTTCAACAAAAAAAAAATCTTTTACTCGAATAGAGTACAGTAACATCTTCGTCAAAAAAAAGGTACAGTAACACAAAGTGAGAAGGAAGCTGGAAACCTTTTTTATAAGTAATTATGATCTTTCTCAGAAAAACTAAAACAGCACTCACAAAAAGTATCACGAAGAAAGATCTGTACAAGCTAAATATGGAGCTCAAGATCCATGGTGCACAAAGCCACAAAATAGGAATCATGCTTTAAGGGGTTGGGTGTGGAAACACATAAGAAACCTTCAGAATGAGTACTCTCAAAATTCATTTAGAGGTGGGGATGGTAGATAATAACCCTTTGGGCCTGATGAATGATTAGGACATATCCCCCTAAAACATCAGTTACCGGACCTATTTAATTTCGGAGCTAACATGGACAAAACGGTAGCTCAGTCAAGAGAATTAATAGACTTACAAGTGTCTATATTAACAAGTTTGATTTTTTTTAATTGCTACAGCTTACAAGGCTTGATTTCTTGAACGTAAGCCAGAATACTGCAGAATATTTCATGCTAATCCCTAAAATATCATATAATAATATGCATTTATTAGTAGCATTTTCACTTACCTTACTAGACATAGAAAGTAATTACTTCATCCGGCCCACAATAAGTGACCAATTTGCTTTTTTGTTTTGGTCCAGAACAAGTGTCCACTTATATAATCAAGAAAACAAAATTACCCTTATGTACATATACCTAAAAAAAAATTCTAACTCCTCACATTAAATATTAAATTAAGGGTAGTTTAGTCATACTAGGTATTTTTGTGTAGCATTTAGTATTTTCTTAATGAGCGTGCCCAAAACAAATTGGTCATTTATTGTGGACCGGAGGGAGTACAAATTATATTGTAGGTATTCAAAGACGCCTACGTAAGAAGCTTCTATTGCGCATTAGAAATCATCAATCATGAGGAGCCATTCTTGTACATTGTTAATCATCAGTTCTCTCTTTTTCTTCTCTGTACTTTTATACAGCACAAAGTTAAGAATGGTTGGATATTATTTTTCATAAGAGATTTATGACTGGAAATCAAAAGAAGGCCCAGCTTCGGAAGATACTAGGAGGAGTAAAAGATCTAATCACAGAACCTGAATGGTAAGAAATCATCGAATCCCCAACTAGATGGATAGGCCGAAGTCTGTGCTTTGCACTTTACTTCCGCTTGTTTTATCCAGGCCAATAGCAAAAAAGGTACTCCTGTGGGATTCTCAATAGGAGCACATTTCAAATTTCTTTTAAGATAAAATGCTACCATGTATGTTAGGAATGTTATCACTATCTCTAAGCAGCTTCTTGGACTCGTCGTATTATCTGTTGGTATTACCTTAGTTAAGCACATATAAGAGCAACAAATAACCATCTTTCCATGTGAAACATCGAGAATAGTACTATCTAATAATTAAATAATGAACAGTACTTTATAATTTAGATTAAGTAACAAAATAAACATGTGCCATTTACACATTTATGCCACCCAAAATGAACTAGTGGCAGTGTGGCAGAGACAATACTTCAATACATCGAAATAAGAAGTGATATACAGTAATTAGATGAGCAATTGCATAAGTGATTGAGGCATAGTCCTTAGAACAGATTTGAGTATAATAGCTGGTAAATACCTGTCACTTGTCCTAAATATTGCTCCAGCATTCTCCAACAATATCTTGAGCAGCTCCAATGCCACAATCTTACCTCTCATCAACTGTGGATCTGCTGCTGCCTCCTTCGGTGGGGTTTTCATAGAGAGCTTACATAAAGCTCTAAACACCAAGAATGCATCCCTTCTCAATTTATTCCCAATTTGAACCTCCAAATCATCATCCCTTTCTCCCTCCCCATCCACCAACTCCCCTTTTCGCCCCTCCAGTGCCGTCTTATACATGCTAATCTCCCAATACTTGGCGTCCAACATATCCTTGTCTGTGGAATCCAACAAATCAGCAGGATTAGTGGACTCAACAGTCGATGTAGTTGTTTCAAATGCCCCGTCGTGAGCACCAGTAGACGTAGCACCGGCCCTTGGAGTCCCAGCATTAAAAACACCATCAATGTCCTGCAACACTTTGGTTATAAACCCCTGAACAAACAATGTCATCGACCCATCAGCATCAGCTTTTTCAGCTGGTTCCATTAACTCCGCCACGACAATAGGTTGCAATGGCACGGTAGACGAATCAGCCTCCATTCTCCGAAAAACAATCACCAACATTTGAACCAAGGAAGCTTTAGCCGTAGTCTGATTCACTACATTCTTACTCTCCAAATAGATATCATAACACGTCCTCACAACCTGTAACAAAGAATCCCCATGGATTCGGATCGAAACGGATGTTACGGCAGATAAAATAGTCTTAATTACAAGCAATTCCACGGCATCATCTCCTAAATCATGACATTTACAAACAGACTCAATCAATTTGGATAGAAGCTTGGCATCAGGGCCTCCAGTGGGGTCCGCTTCACCGCGAAGGTACCCGTGAGCAATGAGCTTTTGCACAGCATCAAGAGCAGCTTCAGCGATCTTAAGGTGACCTGAAACTGTGGCGTTTATCAAAGGGCTAAGAATAAGCTCTGAATCATTAAAAGAGAGATCTAGGAGAACACCGGGGTGTTGGTTATTTGAATCAGGATCGGATTGGGTAGAAGGGGAAGTTGGTGGGGTTGATGATGGGTTAGTGAGGAATTCAATAACGGATTTGCATTCGTGGGATAGCTTTGAATGTTTACGCCATGATCCGTTCTTAATAATTTTCTCAAGGGCTGGGAGAAGCACTTGGTTTAGCCGGGAATCGGCTTCCGAAGAAGCCATTCCCGATTTGAGTTAGATTGGATCTGGATTCGTAATTGCCCGGCGGTGTGGAGGGTCGTTCAAGAGGACGTCGTAATGGGAGTTGCAGCGGCGACAAGGGGCGGCCAGAATGTGTGGATCCGGTGTAGGAGAATGGAGTGAGGGAGTGTGATAGAAAGTGGAGCGAATCTAGATCGCGATGTGTGTTTGATTATTTTTTTCGTATAGTAGGAGTATTATCAAACAAGTGGTGTGCAGCCCGATGGTTTGACCATAAGAGCAATTTAGGAAATGAACATGGTGGTTGCTTGCTACTTGGATTTTAGGAAATTGAACGACGCCTAATAGTACCGTACTACTGCTTTTTCCCTTTTATCAATCTCTACTAGGAAATTAAAAAATAACAACTCTAGGAATGTCAAGTGAAGTTTCCTTATAGTAAGACCTAGGAATGTGTAGAGATTCAAACTTAAGATTGCTTACATTCTCTCAAAATATTGTATTTGTAGGGAGTCTTTTTGGTACGAAATTGATATAAACATAATATGGACTATCAACATTGTCTTTTATAAAATATAATGTTTATTTTTGCGATATTAGTTATCTAATTAACATATATAATATGCTTTTAATAATTTAAACTTAAAATATCTTGATAAAAAATTCTTATCGTTTTGTCAATACATGTATGTGTGTCACTCGTTAAGGCTTATTTTCTAATTTATTAGCAATTAAAGTAAAATATGTAATGTAATTATACTTGTGCATGCAAATATGACTTTATATATAATATTACAATTATAATATGACAAATAAATATGTTTTATTATATAATATGACAAATAATATTTGTTAAGGCTTATATTTACTATGTTACGTAATTACTTGGTTGTGTAATTACCTAAGTAATAATGTACATTTATTTAGTAATCTGACAAAACGTATAATATTTAACTGAAATATTAGAAGGGTGTTATTAAATTAAATGTCAAGACTATTATTAATAATCACATTAGATGATTGTTTTGGATTAATGGCTTGTTTGGTCAAGTTTTCTCGGTCTTCATTATTATCAAAAGTGTTTTTTTTCTAGATTTAATGCATTTGGCAAAGCTTTTAGAAGGAAATCTTTTTTTTTTTTTTGGTCGAAGCAGAAACAGCTTTTGAGAAGTATAAAAATAGCTTATTGTTAAATACTTTTTTGAAAAAATACACTTAAAAACTTTTGAAAAACTTGGTCAAACACTAATTAATGCCGAGAAGTTCTTTTTAAATCGTCAAAATAGCCTAATGGACCATTGTACTTGTTCCGGTTTGACATCCCATTCCTCATGTATTGGTAAATATCCGACCATTTGGCAAACAAGGAATCAACCCCATCATGACTAATCCATGGTAAATAGTTAACGTCACCGACTTCCGATATATGACATTTGTCCTTAAAACAAATGAAGGGACATCTCCATAACCAAACCCTGGGCCCACTCGTGATGGGCAAGAAGAGTTTGAGACTATAAAAACCAAAAAACAAAACCGCTCAAGGGGGGCTTCTTCTGAGACACAACT
This sequence comes from Nicotiana noctiflora, assembly GCA_032618575.1. Taxonomy (NCBI): domain Eukaryota; kingdom Viridiplantae; phylum Streptophyta; class Magnoliopsida; order Solanales; family Solanaceae; genus Nicotiana; species Nicotiana noctiflora. The sequence goes on from JASVEL010011137.1 coordinate 39,881, forward strand.
CTGATTTCACCAGAGACAAAAAAGATATATTCCAGCAATGAGCAACAAACAAGATCCAGGCAAGATCCTGAACCTCTTTAGATCCTGAACCTCTTTAAGGAGAGGCAAGCCAAATTACTTCGATGAAAGAATTCTGAATATCCCAGAGATAGACATTTATACTCCTCAAGGGGAGCAATAAACAAGATCAATGTAAGATCCTAAAGCTCTTCAAGAAGAGGCAGATTAAGTTATATTGATGAATAAAATCCCGTTTACATCGTCCCATAATGGTTTATTTCTATGTCTCAAGTTTATCTTCTAATTCAGTGATTAATTATGATTGGCTATGATTTACCCCTTGAATTATTTTAATTAATTTGCATGCAAAGTATTCATTAACTTTCGAGTCAAATAATTTGGCTCAGTGTGTGGGAATTTTCTAGCGAAATCACATAGTTTCTTCCTAAAGTCGAAGCCAAAGGATTAATCCAACTCAAACAAACCAAAGGAAGCATATCGGTCGCATAATGCTTGAACGAATCAAGGGATTATGAGATCCGAAAACGACCAGACAAGAAGAGGAAGTTCCCCCTCCCCCCATAACGAAAGTTTAAGGCTTTTGTTGGCTATGTTTTGAAGATTGACAAATGAACATAAGGAGAAGGACCTGGTCTATTCTGAGAAACACAGTTTAGTCATAACCATCGCATATGGAAGGCACGTGAAGAAGATATATACTGAAGCGTATGCAACAAATATCTTCTGAAGATAATCAAAAAGGTTGCATTGAGTTATAAGAGGAATAGTCCTCTTAAGATACGAGAACACAATCCTAAGTCAGGATAAGAATGAGAGTTCGTAGTAGTTAAGGACTGAATTTGACAAAGGGATAAGCGACATCATCTTGATGAAACTCTAACTGCTGATATATTTAATTAACTCAATTGTTCTCTTTTACAGGTACTGCACATAAGCACAAGTAAAGCATATTTGAGAGCAAAAAGAATCGAGTCTGTTTTGCAAGCAGTATATGCGAGATACAAGTGTGCACATCTGAAGCTACATGAACTAAGATAGAACAAACAGTTTCATCATTGTGTTTGTTCAATGTCTAGTTCAATTGTAGTAGGTTTTTATATTGTACCTTTCAGCTTTTATAGAAGCAATTGTAATAGGTGCATTGAGTATTCAAATTAGAGTTAACTTGAAAGTGTCGCAACGGTTGAGGCTGTGTGCCACACTGGGATTAGAGTTAATCCTTAGGTTTATAAAGTGTCTTTGTAAATGCAATTTTTGGCTCAGTGATTTTAGTGGAGTTTGGAAAAATCCTACTGAGTAGTAGGTCGTGGTTTTTTCACCTTTTTGAGCCAGGTGTTTTCCACGTAAAATATATGTGTACTTTACTTTCAGCATTTATTATTCTACAAACTGCAGTAGTTAGAACACCTAGAAGAACCAGGTTCTTCTAGTGCGAAATTAGGTACCACACAAATCACCCCCCCCCTGTGTGGTATTGATGTATAGAACATCAATTGGTATCAGAGCAGGTTATCCTTGAAGAGGTTAATACCTTAGGAAAGATCAACATGAGTGCTCCACCTGGGAAATGGGAAGGGCAATCCACTGCTAGGCCTCCTCTCTTCTATGGCCTCTACTACTCTTGGTGGAAAAACAGAATGAGGGATCACATATTGGGAGAAGATTATGAGCTTTGGAATATCATCAATGATGGTCCTTTAGCTACAACCAAGAAGAATGTTGAAGGAGTAGATGTTCCAAAGACAAGAGTAGATTGTAATGCTGAGGATCTGAGGAAATGGGAGAAAAATGCAAAAGCTAAGAAATGGTTGGTATGTGGATTGTGTCCTGATGAGTACAGCAGGATTCAAGGATGTGCTACTGCCAAAGAGATATGGGACACTCTACAAATGACTCATGAAGGAACGCCTCAAGTAAATAGATCAAGAGGAACTCTACTGTATTCTCAATATGAAAACTTTACTATGAAGGAAGGAGAAACTATTCAAGAAATGTATACGAGGTTCACTACCCTGACTAATGAACTGGGGTCTCTTGGAAGGATTATTCTAGAAAAAGACAAGGTGGAGAAAATCCTAACTAGGGTTCTGCCAATCTCTTGGGAAAGCATAATCACTGCTATTCAGGAATCAAAGAACACTGCTACTCTAAAGTTAGATGAACTAATTGGAAATCTCACTGCCTATAAACTAAGAAGGCAAACAATGAAAATGGACGCTCCAAATAAAGAAAGAAGTTTGGCTCTCAGAATTTCAGAAGGATCAGATCTTGAAGATGAGGAGATGGCTATGATAACCAGAGATTTCAAGAAATTACTTATGAAAGGAAAGGGTACTCCAAAAGGTACAACATTCAGCAAATCCAGAGCTCCAGAAAAACAAACCAATGAAGGTTGTTACAAGTGTGGAAAGACTGATCACCACATCAATCCATAATGGGAGATTGAATGGAAGAAAGAAAGAGTTGAAAGAAGAAACAGGAAGAAGGCACAAGTTCAACCAAGAAGGAACAAGGGATCATCCAAAGCCATGGTTGCTCCATGGGGAGAAACATCAGATAAGGACTCAAAAAATGAAGTTGAAGATGAGCAAGCTCTTATGGCCATCAGAGAGTGAGAAGATGAACATGAGGTAAGTATTCTACACCTTAAAGAAAAGATAAAAATTTTATCCAAAGAAAAACTGGCTGACTTGCTGATGGACTTCATGAATGAGTCTGAAATATTAAACAGTGAGAAAGATGTTCTATCTAAAAAATGTGTTATCCTAGAAGAAAAATATAAAAGACTTGAGTCTATGGTTGATAAGAGTGACAACATAAGTACGGAGTTGAAGAACCAGGTTCATCAACTTGAAAATAAGAATCTAGAACTCAAATTTGAAAATATTAACCTGAAATTAGGGTCAGGTAAGAAAAGGGCTGGTCAATCATCTCTCATCCTAGAAGAAAATTTAGGAAAAATGAAAGATGAAATGTACAAGAAAGATGAGTTGATTAAAGTCTTAAAAGAATATTTAGGAAAGGTAAAGCATGAATTAGACAAAATATGCAAATGGAACAAGGCTTCTCATGCACTCTCTTGGCTACAAGAACATCATAGTAGCAATAAAAGAGGACTTGGATTTGGGACTCAAGCTCCAAAATGGGATCCCAAAAACAAGTATCTCACACTTCCTGAGAATAAGATTTGCACACATTGTGGTAAGACTGGCCATTACAAAAATGAATGTAATGCTAGAGAAAAGGCTGGTCAAAAGAACATAGCTTTTGTTAAGGAAAAGTATAAACTGCCTAGTTGGGCAAAGAAAAATTTGATTTATCTGTTTGCCTATAGAAAAGGACCCAAACTAGTTTGAGTTCCTAAACTAACCCATGATTTCTTTTGCAAGATCAAGTGAAAGGAAGTAGCCAAATGCGGTACATGGATAGTGGATGCTCAAAACATATGACTGGTAACATGAACCAATTCCTTTCACTTGAGAACCTAAAAGGAAGTAATGTCTCCTTTGGAAATGGAAAGAAAGGTGAGATCATTGGTGTTGGAAAGGTAGTAAAAACAGACTCTCATTCCAATGGGAATGTCTATTTGATATATGGCTTAAAGTATAGCCTAATAAGTGTGTCACAACTGTGTAACAGAGGTAACCTTGTGGCTTTCACTTCCACAAAATGCTTTGTGATTAGCCTTACTACTGACAAGATTGTTTTGCAGGGAATGAGAGTTAACAATATTTACATTGTAGATTTGTCAACTCTCTCTGAAAATGAACTCACTTGCTTAATTGTGGAAATTAGTTATCCCCTCCTTTGGCACAAAAGACTTGGTCATGCAAGTCTGAATCAATTAAACAAATTAGTCTCCAAGGACTTGGTAATAGGTCTACCTAATATCAAGTTCAAGGAAGACAAGGTTTGTGAGGTATGTGCAAGGGGGAAGCAGGTAAGATCATCCTTTAAACCTAAGAAAATGGTAAGTACTACCAAGACGTTGGAATTGGTTCATATGGATCTTTGTGGTTCAATGAGAGCCATGAGCAGAGGTGGTAAAAGATATGTAATGGTGCTAGTTGATGATTATTGTAGGTTTACTTTGGTATTGTTTCTAACCTCTAAAGATGAAGCATTTGAAATATTCACTGCTTTTATTAAGAAAACCCAAAAGCAATTAGGAAATCAACCGGCATCCATTAGGTCTGATCATGGAACTGAATTTGAAAATGCAAAATTTGCTGAATCTGTGATGAATATGGAATAGATCACAATTTCTCTGCCCCCAGGACTCCTCAACAAAATGGGGTAGTTGAAAGGAAGAATAGAACCCTTGAGGATATGGCAAGGAATATGCTATTTTCCAGTAAACTACCTCATAGCTTCTGGGCAGAGGCCATAAACACTGCTTGTTACATAATAAACAGATGCATGACTAGGCCTCTTGTAGAGAAAACTCCCTATGAGTTACTTAAATGGAGAAAACTAAACATATCCCACCTTAGGGCATTTGGTTGCAAGTGTTATGCGCACAACAATGGCAAAGACTTCCTAGGGAAGTTTGATCCCATAAGTGATGAGGAAATATTCTTGGGATATTTTTCACACAGCAAAGCATATAAAGTATTTAATAAAAGAAACCTATGTGTTAAAGAAAGTGTACGTGTTGTATTTGATGAATCTAACACTCTTTCTAAGAGACATGAACATGAAGATAAAGCCATTGGACTGGTGAGAAAATTAACTGAAGTCACAACACAAGTCAAGGCTGCACCAAATGAAGGAGCGGGTGATGGAACAGGTCCATTCACCCCAGGTAATGTGACAGGGGGAACCAATCCAAAGGATTCTGCTTCTGATCGTGTTCCTCTACAGTATGACAATGAAGGAGAAACCAGCAGAAATCAGATGGTTGGAAAATCTTACAAGTATTTGAGTTCTCATCCCATTGAGAACATCATAAATGATCCAACATCAGGAGTCAAGACAAGATCACAACTAAAAAACCTATGCACATTTGATGCCTTTCTGTCTCTTATTGAACCTAAAAATGTGAGTAAAGCTCTACAAGATGCATATTGGGCCAATGCTATGCAAGATGAACTCAATCAGTTTGAAAGAAGTCAAGTTTGGCACTTGGTTCCAAAACCTAAGGATAGGTCAATCATTTGAACAAAATGGGTTTTTAGGAACAAATTGGATGAAGATGGGACTGTTACAAGAAATAAGGCAAGGCTGGTGGTTCAAGGCTATGGTCAAGAGGAAGGCATTGACTATGATGAGACGTTTGCTCCAGTTACTAGACTTGAAGCAATTAGGCTCCTCATAGACTTTGCAGCACATATGGAATTTACTTTTCATCAAATGGATGTCAAAAGTGCCTTCCTAAATGTTTATCTCAAGGAAGAAGTATTTGTAAAACAACCTCCAGGATTCGAAAGCAAAGAATGTCCTGAATATGTTTACAAGTTAGATAAAGCTCTATATGATCTCAAGCAGGCACCAAGAGTTTGGTATGAGAGGTTGTCAAAATTTCTACTGGAGCATGGATACAAAAGAAGTAAAATTGACAGCACCCTATTTCTAAAAGGAAAAGGTAAAGATCTTCTTGTCGTACAAATATATGTTGATGATATCATATTTGGGGTCACTTCAGATAAGTTGAGCAAGGAATTTACAAAACTAATGGGCAGTGAATTTGAAATGAGTATGATGGGTGAACTAACCTTTTGCTTAGGCCTACAGATAAAACAAAACTCAAACGGAACCATGATTCATCAACATAAATATACAAAGGAACTAATCAAGAAGTTTAAAATAGAGGACTCTAAAGAAATAGATACACATGTTGCAACTGCCACTAAATTAGAGGCTGGTGAACTTGGTTCATCAGTTGATCAAAACTTGTATAGGGGTATGATTGGTTCACTCTTATATTTTACTACAAGTAGACCTGATATTATTTTCAGTGTAGGACTTTGTGCACGTTTTCAGGCTAATCCTAAAGAGTCCTATTTGACTGTTGTCAAAAGGATATTGAGATACTTGAAAGGGGCCACTGAATTATATTTATGGTATTCTAAAGGTAGTAACATTGATCTAGTAGAATATGCTGATGCTGACTATGCAAGTTTTCTAGTGGATAGAAAAAATACTTCAGATATGGCTCATTTTCTTGGTTCATGTCTTGTATCATGGGCTACCAAGAAACAGAACTCAGTAGCATTATCTACTACTGAGGCTGAGTATGTAGCTGTTGCTTCTTGTTGTGCTCAACTTCTATGGATCAAGCAACAATTAGTAGACTTTGGTATCGAAGTAGGATGCATACCAATCTTCTGTGACAACACTAGTGCTATAAGTATGACAAAGAACTCGGTTCATCATAAAAGAATCAAACACATAGATGTCATACATCATTTCTTGAGAGACAATTATAAGAAAGGGCTAATTTTCATAGAATCATGTGTAACTGATAAGCAAATAGCTGACATCTTCACCAAGGCTTTAAGTATAGAAAATTTTGAAAGTAATAGGTTGGAGTTAGGGATGATTAAGATCACCTAAAAGAATCAGTCCAGAAAGCACATGAAAAAAAAAATTGTTAGGAGTTCTTAATTTGTGTGAATATTAGACTAATCTCTACTCAATGTCATACTGTAAATAGTATACTCTTGTGCCTTGTGTTTATGAAATTCATTAAACTCTTACAAAATTTCTATTTTTTCATATGAGCCATATTCAAGAGAAGTGTCATTTGAAGAACCTGGTTCAACAAAATATGCTCATGAAAAGCTCAGGTATGTTTCTATTCTTTGCACAATTAGAAAAATTTAATTATCCATTATGAGCAAGAATCCTAGATATACCAAAAGTCCTAAAAACTATCCGTTGTAACATTGAACCAATTCCATTGAAACTAGAGTTCCAAATTTAACGGAAACTTTACTTAATTCCTAGCCATTAATTCTAATACCTAAGTAGATCAGAATTATAGTTTGATTAGACCTCTAAGTGACCACTGAAAAGCTGCAAAATCTGGGTAATTATTACCTGTTTTAAACCCCCCAAACACTCTTCTATTCTTTATTCCTCAAAATACCTAAAATCTTCCTCCTTCGTGTCTACAACTCTCCATAGCTTCCACACCACAAAATTCACTTGGGGTTTCAGAATTCTATCAAAATGACAAATCCTCAAGATAACCAGGCACTCAACCACCCGTCTCACCCAACACCTCATCTTCCACACCACCTGTTGAAAACCCTAAACCTAGATTCCATCGCCAGAAAATACTGGCAAGAAAAACTGTAGCAACTGGTTCTTTAAGGAAAACCTTGAATGAAAAACTTCAATCAAGTCAAGCCCTGTAACTGAGTCCAACTCGAGCTCAGAATCTGATGATTCCATCACCACATGAGAAAGTGAAGAACTAGGGTTTTCTGTTTAGACCAAAAATCAGGAAACTCGAAGGGAAGTTGATACATGCTATGTGTTTACAAATGTGGTTGAGTGGGAAGAAAATAGGTTTGTTATGATAGGGGCTGTTATAGATATAGGTGGGAGTAAGTCTGAAAAGTTGAAAAAGAAAAGGAAGAATGAGATATTAGCCATTTGTGGGAATGAGGGAGAAGAAGTATCAAAGCTAGCGGGAAGTAGATCAGGGGGAGGCAGCTGAGGGGTTGATAAATCTGAGCAAAGTGCAAGATGAACCTGGTTCATGTGATGAGGAGAGTCTGGCTGATTTACTAAAGAGAGTGGGGCAAGTTATGACCCAAATAAAAAAAAGCCTCATCACAAACAACTCCTGCTACAGCAAAACCAACCAAAAAAAGCAAGAAATCACCAACCAAGACTACTGATAGGATTAGAGCTACAAGAAGCAGAGTTAGAGAGAGTGTAGAGGAATTAAAAGGGGCCTTGGAGGAAAGCAAGAAAAATAAGAAAGAAAAAAGGAAAGAAAAGATTGGCCAAAGTTCAAAGACTGTTGTTGAGGAAGAAGAACAGGAGATGGAACAGGTCCATCTAGATGATACTCTCACTAGGAAAATTCCAGTTACAAAGTCCAAGGGAATCAGGACTTCTGTCAAAGAGTCTACCAAATCAGTACCTGCTGAATCTACTCTTGCCAAAAGAACAAGGTCAGCTGGCAAAGGGAAGCAAGTCAAGACTGCTGAAGAAGATGATGCGTGGAGAAGTGAGGAAGAATCTGAAAAAGAACTGGACAGGCATGCCATGTTTGGCAAAAGAAATTTTTTTAAGGGAAGACTGCTCAGGGACTTGGAGGAGCCAGGGATAATAAAGCTTTTGTCTGCTTTAGAAGCTCAA
>JASVEL010011138.1:0-35558 GCA_032618575.1 Nicotiana noctiflora
GCACATGGGGTCAGTTGTGCTGATGCTACACAGGATACAGCTTTCGGACCGCAGCAGTATTAGTTCGGAGCAGACCTTCAGTCCAGGGACTTTTGAGGTAGCCTTGTTGACGATCGCAGGCCCGGAGTCTCTTCCATCTTTATTCAGTTTGTTAAATTTTGTAATGAAACGGACTGTTATGATTTCTTTCAGACGGATGTGTATATAGTAAGTCATAGAAGTTCGTGAGTTAGTTACACCAGGTTCTGGGTAGAGATATGTTTCAAACTTCTGCATTTTTTGGTTTCATTTTATTGAGCTTAAAGTCTTCCGCACTTGTTTAATTGATTTCCATTTATTTATATTATTGAAATTTATTAGAGATTGTTAAAGTTTGGCTGGCGTAGCTTCGTTAGTAGGCTCCATCACGACTCTTGACGGTGGGAAAATTCGGGTCGTTACAAGTTGGTATCAGAGTCCTAGGTTGCATAGGTCTCGCTACTCACGGACAAACTAGGTAGAGTCTGAGGGATCTGCACGGAGACATCTATATTTATCCCCCTGAGGCTACAAAGTTAGGAAAATTTTCACTTTGTTCCTTCTTGTCGTGCGATTCTTTTTCTCAAGTACTGATTTTCCTTCTATTATGTTCTATCGCAGATGGCGAGAACACGTGTTTCTTCTTCTGCCTCGCAGCAGCCCGAGCCCCCAGCAGTATCTCCTGCGAGAGGCAGAGGTTGAGCCCGTGCCAGAGGCCGAGGTAGCGGCAGAGCTCAGCCCCAAGTAGCATTTCCAGAGGTGGAGCCTCATATTGACTATGATGATGAGGTTCTAGCCCAACAACTCCGGTGGGCCCAGCTCAGGTCCCAAGAGGGGTCATGTTTACCCCAGATCTTCAGGATGCTCTAGTCAGATTGGCAGGCTTTATAGATAATGTCACTAAAGCGGGTTTGCTGCTAGTAGCACTAGCCACTTCTGAGGCTTGAGGAGGCGTTCAGACTCTTACTATACGTACTCCGGAGCAGGTAGCTACACGGACTCAGGTCCTAGTGGTTCAGCTCGTAGTGGCAGCTCAGACAGGTATTACAGCTCAGGTCGGCGATGGAGCGGCTATGTCTTCAGATGTTTTGTGGAGACTTGATCGGTTCTCCAAGCTTTTCACCACCACTTTCAGCAGTGCTTCATCAGTGGATCCACAGGATTTTCTATTCATCTGTCATGAGATTCTCAGGACCATGGGTATAGTGGAGACCAACGGGGTCAATTATTGCACCTTGCGGCTTGTAGGGTCCGCCAAGACTTGATGGAGATATTTTTTGCCTATCTAGACCAGCAGGGTCTCCAGCTTTGACATGGGACCAGTTTGCAGAGTTGTTCGTGGAGAAGTTTCTCCTCGTCACTCAACGGGGGCAATTTGTAGGCAGTTTAAGCGCCTCCAGCAGGGCTCCATGACAGTTACATAGTATGAGACTAGATTTGTTGACTTGGCACGCCATGCAGTTCTGATACTCCCTACAGAGCGATAGAGAGTCCAGAGATTCATTGATGGATTGATTCGGCCGATCCGTCTTCAGATGGCCATGGGAGTTGGTAGTGATATTTCCTTTCAGGAGGCAGCTAATCCGGCCCGCAGAGTTGAGATGACCCTCTCACGAGGGGGTGGTCAGATGTCGGATAAGAGGCTTCGTAATTCTGGTAGATTCAGTGGTACCTCATCTAGAGGTAGGGATTCCTATGGTAGAGGTGATTCACCGAGGCCCTTTCAGTCAACTCTTCAGGTTTCTCATGGTACTCCAGGCAGCGGTGGTTCCCAGTAGTATCATTCAGATCAGCAGCCTATCAGTGCACTCCCACTTCAGAGCTTTCGTGGAGGTCATTCAGGGTGGCAGGGTCAGTCCCAGTTTTCTCAGTTGCCGCATTCAGGTGGGTGTTATGAGTGTGGAGATCTCAATCATATTAGGATTTATTGCCCGAGGTTGAGAGGTGCTCGGTCGTAGCAGCAGGTGATCTACACTCATAACACCGTCCCATGATTCAGGCAGCGGGTGATCCACTGGTCGCCCAGCCAGCTAGAGGCGGGGGTAGAAGCCATAGATGTGGAGCTCAGACTGGCAGAGGTAGAGGTCAGCTAGTAGTTGACCCTCCTAGAGATGTGGCTTAGGGAGGTAGGGCCTAGTCCCATTGTTATGCTTTGCCAGCCAGGCCATAGATAGAGTCTTTCGATGCTATTATTATAGGTACTATTCTGGTCCGTGACAGGGATGATTAAGTGCTATTTGACCCTAGGTCTATGTATTCATATATGTCATCTTATTTTTCTCCCTAATTGGCAATGCCTAGTGATGCCTTGGATTTTCCTGTATATGTATCCACGCTAGTGGGTGATTCTATAGTGGTCGACAAAGTCCATCGTTCCTGTGTAGTAGTATTTATGGGTATTGAGACCCGTGTTGATCTATTAATTCTAGACATGGTGGATTTTGATGTTATATTGGGGATGTATTGGATGTCCTCGTATCATGTGATCTTGGATTGTCATGCCAAGACCCTGACTTTGGCTTTACCGGACTTGCTCCGATTGGAGTGGAGAGGGACCCCAGGACATGTCACCCGTAGTGTTACTTCATATGTTAAGGCTCGAAGCATGGTCGAGAAGGGGTGCTTAGCTTATTTGGCATATGTTCGTGATTCCAGCACAGAGGTTCCTTCTATTGACTCAGTTCCTATTGTTTGGGAGCTCCCTGAGGTTTTCCCTTCAGACCTGCCGGTTATGCCGCCCGACAGGGATATTGATTTTTGTATTGATCTATCTCTAGGCACGTAGCCCATTTCTATCTTGCCGTATCGTATGGCTCCGGCATAGCTAAAAGAGTTAAAGGATCACTTGCAAGATTTTCTTGAGAAGTGTTTCATCAGGCTTAGTGTTTCTCCTTGGGGTGCGCCAGTACTATTTGTGAAGAAAAATGATGGATCGATGAGGATGTGCATTGATTACCGACAATTGAACAAGGTGACGATAAAGAACAAGTATCCACTATCGAGGATTGATGATTTTCTTGATCAGTTGCAGGGTGAAAAGATATTTTCAAACATAGATTTGAGATCGGGCTATCATCAATTGAGGATTAGGGCATCTGATATCCCTAAGACAGGATTTCGCACTCGGTACGGGCATTATGAGTTTTTTCTCATGTCATTTGGGTTGACCAATGCCCCAACAACATTTATGGAGTTGATGAACTGAGTGTTCAGGCCTTATTTAGACTTGTTCATGATAATCTGTATTGATGACATTCTTGTGTACTCTCGCATTCAGGAGGAGCACGAGCAGCACCTCAGAGTGGTTCTTCAGACTCTGAAGGATAGCCAGTTGTATGCCAAGTTCTCGAAGTGTGAGTTCTGGTTGAGTTCAATTGCATTTCTAGGTCATGTAGTATCAGTAGAGGGCATTTAGGTAGACCATCTTCAGCTACTGAGATTTGGAGTTTCTTGGGATTAGCAGGATATGCGTCAGTTCATAGAGGGGTTTTCATCTATAGGAGCCCCGATAACCAGGTTGACCCATAAGGGTGCCCAGTTCAGGTGGTCAGACGAGTGCGAGGAGAGCTTTCAGAAGCTCAAGATAGCTCTGACTATGACACCGATATTGGTTTTTCCCACAGGTTCAGGGCTTTATATAGATTATTGTGATGCTTCTCGTATTGGGCTTGGAACGGTATTGATGCAGGATGGCAGAATCATTGCTTATGCTTTGAGGCAGTTGAAAATCCACGAGAACAATTACCCAGTCCATGATTTAGAGTTGGAAGCCATTATTCATGCTTTGAAGATTTGGAGGCATTACTTATATGGTGTGACATGCGAGGTGTACACTAATCACAAGAGTCTACAATACTTGTTCAAGAAGAAAGACTTAAACTTGAGGCAGTGGAGATGGTTGGAGCTATTTAAAGATTATGATGTTACTATTTTAGTACCACCCGGGGAGAGCCAATGTGGTGGCGGATGCATTGAGTAGGAAGTCAGCCAGCATAGGCAGTCTTGCGTGTATTCCGGTTAGCCAGAGACCGCTTGCTTTGGATATTCAGGCCTTGGCCAATCGGTTTGTAAGGTTGGACATTTCTAAGCCTAGCCGAGTTTTATCTTGCACGGTTGCTCATTCTTCATTATTGGATCATATCCGTGATCGGCAGTTTGATGATCCTCATTTGTGTGTCCTGAGAGACACTGTGCAGCGTTGAGGTGCCACGAAGGTGACCTTAGATGCGGATGGTGTTTTGAGGTTGCAGAGGCGAGTATGTGTGCCCAATGTTGATGGTATTCAAGGGTTGATCTTAGCGAAGGCCCATAGTTCACGATATTCTATTCACCTGGGCGCCATAAAGATGTATCAGGACTTGAGGCAACATTATTGGTGGCGTAGGATGAAGAAGGACATTGTTGCATATGTTGCTCGGTGTTTGAATTGTTAGCAGGTCAAGTATGAGCATTAGAGGCCTGGTGGTGTGTTTCAGAGGATTGAGCTTGTCGAGTGGAAGTGGGAGCGAATTACCATAGACTTCATTACTGGACTTCTGGTGACCCGAAAGAAGTTTGATTCTATTTGGGTCATTGTTGATAGGCTGACCAAGTCAACACATTTCATTCATGTTGCCACCACCTATTCATCAGAAAGATTAGCTAAGATATACATTCCAGAGATTGTTCGCCTTCATGGGGTGCCGACATCTATCACTTCGGATCGGGACACGCAGTTTACCTCGCGCTTTTAGAGAGCAGTTCAACAAGAGTTAGGCCCCCATGTTTAGTTAAGTGCCGCATTCTATCCTCAGACAGACGGGCAGTCTGAGAGGACTATTCAGATATTAGAGGATATGCTCCGAGCCTGTGATATATATTTTGGAGGCTCTTGGGACCAGTTTCTACCTTTACTAGAGTTCTCCTACAACAACAACTACCAGTCCAGCATTCAGATGGCTCCTTTTGAGGCATTGTATGGTAGGCGATGTCGGTCTCCAGTCGGATGGTTTGATTCAAGAGAGGCTCGGTTGTTGGGTACAGATTTAGTCCAGGAATCCTTGGATAAGGTCAAGATCATTCAGGATAGGCTTCGTTCGGCTCAGTTGCGGTAAAAGAATTATGCGGATCGCAAGGTTCGAGATGTGGCTTTCATGGTTGGCGAGAGAGTATTGCTCCTTGTATCGCCTATGAATGGCGTGATGAGATTTGGGAAGAATGGAAAGCTTAGCCCTAGGTTCATTAGCCCATTTGAGATTCCTGATCGTGTGAGAGAAGTGGCTTATAGGCTTGCCTTACCACCTAGCTTGTAAGTCGTGCATGCAGTTTTTCATGTGTCTATGCTTTGGAGGTACGGCGATCCTACCCATGTGTTAGATTTCAGCACTATCCAGTTGGACAAGGATCTGTCCTACAAAGAGGAGTTGGTAGCCATTCTAGACCGGCAGGTTCGATAGTTGAGGTCGAAGAGTTTTCCTTCAGTGCGAGTTCAGTGGAGAGGTCATCCTTCTTAGGCATAGACCTGAGAGTCCAAGTCTGATATGTGGAGCCGTTACCCTTATCTATTTCCTGACTCAGGTACTTCTTTCTTTTGTCCGTTCGAGGACGAACAGTTGTTTTAGAGATGGAGAATGTGACGACCCAAAGGGTTATCACCATATTTTTCCCTTTTTTCGCCCTTTCGAGGCCTTGGAAACCTTGCTTTTAGTTGCCTCAATTTACATGCACAGTCTGGGTGCAAAGCCGGAATGTTTTTATGTTAAAATATATGAATTCTATAAAAACAATTGAAGAATTATGATAGTAATATTGATATAGTTGACTTTGGTCATTATTTTGGGTAAACGGACCTGGACTCGTGTTCTGATGGTTCAGGGAGGTCCGTAGAAAAATATGGGACTCGAGCATGTGCCTCAAGTCGAAATTCGAGGTCCAGAACACGGGTAAAAAAATTCTTTATTAAATTGTTTTATGTAATAATTTAGGAAAAATGAAAATGAAATTAGTTAGAAAATATAGGTACTGGGCTCGTATTTTGGTTCCGATGCCCGGTATAGGTCTTAAATATGCGTTAAGCGCTTTCTGTGAAATTTGGTCAAAATCGGACGTCGTTTGACGTGTTTCGGACCTAAATAGCTAAAGTTTGAAGTTTATGAACTTTGAAATGAAAATCATGAGTTTTGGGGTTTGATTCTCTGATTTTGATGTTATTTTGGTGATTTGATCGCACGGTTAAGTTCATATGAGGTTGTTGAATTAGTGTGTGTGTTAGGTTAGAGGCCTCGAGGACTCGGGAGTGTTTTCGGAGGTGATTCGATGTTTGGACCTTAGAAAATGCAGCAGAATTGCTGCTGTCAGTTGCCTAGTTTTTCCTTCTATGCGATAGCATAGGATAGGTTGCGATGGCATAGAGCAAATCGCCAAGGTCCATAAACCCTTCTATGCGATCGCATTATAGCTTCCGCGATCGCACTGTACAAAATTCAGCCCCTTTATTTTACTCTATGCGATCGCAATATGACTTCTGCGATCGCAGAGCACATCCAACCTAACCCTATGCGTTCACTCCCATCTTCTGCGATCGTATAGGGCAATTTTGCCGAGTAATTTTTAAGGCCTAAAAATAGAACACTTATGGGATTTTCATCCCATTTCTCAAACTCTCTCTTCTCCAACAGCGCATATGCGATTTTTAAAGCTCTTATTCACCAAATCTCCTTGGTTAAGTATTATTTAACTCATTTTCCTCATTTTCCATCAAAATCACTTGAATTCCTAGACCTAAAACATGTAATTTAGGGTGTAAATTGGGGGAAATGTGTAGAACTAAGGTTTAGGGAATTTGGGCGATTCAACCTCAATTTGGGGTCGAATCTTAAAACAAATTATATATTCGAACTCGTGGGGTTATAGGAGATAAAGTTTTGGTCCGAACCTCGTGTTTGGACCATGTGGGCCCGGTATTGGATTTGCTATTTTTGGAAGAATGATGGAAATTTCAGTTCTAGACTGTGGGATTATATTTTTGAGCTCTTATTGATACTATTGAACTAAATTATTCCTAGATATCATTTTTTCGGGGTCGGATTCTAAAGGAAAAACGGTTTTAGAGCCTTGATTGCTATTTTCGTACCGAGGTAAGGGTATGTTCTAAGTTTGACTTGAGGGATTAGGATTAGGGTGTTATTTGCTACTTGCTAAATATGGAGTATGGTGTATAGTCATGGTGATGGTTATCTATGCACCGGAGTTTAGCATGACCGTGAGTCTTATATGTGTTGGATTCAGATTTAATGGCATATCTTTCTTGCTTTGGTTGATGAGCATAATATAATGTGAATAGTTGAGGAAGGTTTGTCTTGGTTTGTCTTGTGGAGCATTGGCTTGGACTCAAAATTGTTACTCGAGGAATAGGTGATTAAAAATGGATCGCGTATCGATTGGTCCCTTGCCGGGATTTCCTTGTAATTGTTGTTACTCCCCTCGCACTTGAGTTGCGAACGTTATTTGGGTGAGTTCTTGGTATTAAATATTCAGGATCAGGTTGCACACCGCAACAGAGATAGTGTTGATGAATATTGAGGATCGGGTTCCACGCCGCAATAATATTAATTGCTAAGGATTGGGTTGCACGCCGCAACGGTGATATCTTTTGTGGATCGGGTTGCATGACGCAACAGAGTATAGACCGAGTGTACTGTGTTCATATGTAGATACTTCCTATGATTTCCTTATTAGATGTTATTGTTCAGCTTCACTTCTTTACCGATGATTTCTATATTTAGATTGTGGTACCCCACAGCATGTCCCCTCCTTTTTACTGCTTAAATTGGTGTTCTTTCATGTAATTGCACATATATCTGTATAGGTTTATTTGTGGTAGGTCCTGTCTAGCCTCGTCACTACCTCGCCGGGGTTAGTCCAAGCACTTACAAGCACATGGAGTCGGTTGTGCTAATGTTATACTCTGTGTATTTCTTTTGCACAGATCAGGACGCAGCTTTCGAACCGCATCAGTATTAGTTCGGGGGCAAACCTTCAGTCCAGGAACTCTTGAGATAGCCTTGCTGATGTCCGCAGGCCCGAAGTCTCTTCCATCTTTATTCAGTTTGTTAAATTTTGTATTGAAACATACTGTTATGATTTCTTTTAGACGAATGTATTTAGTAAATCTTAGAAGTTCGTGAGTTAGTGACACCAGGTTCTGGGTAGAGATATGTTTCAAACTTCCGCATTTTTGGTTTCATTTTATTGAGCTTAAAGTCTTCCGCACTTGTTTAATTGATTTCCATTTATTTATATTATTGAGATATATCAGATAATGTTAAAGTTTGGCTGGTCTAGCTCCGTTAGTAGGCACCATCACGACTCATGATGGTGGAAAAATCCGAATCGTGACATATATGCAAATGAGGCACTGCAAAATGCTTCGTACTTTTCACTTTTCCTCACCGAATGTCAATAATAAACCAATGTACCAATGCAAAATGAAAAATAAATTCCATTTCAGTCATAGCATTAAGATGAGCAAACTCAACATTCAATATCCCATAACTTTAAATAAATAAAAAATACGAAGGCGGACAATTAGAGAAATAATAATCGAACTAAGGCATGGAAAGCATAGCCAATGCAAAATCATAATACAATAAAATAATTTTCATCTGCATGTTTTAACCCAATGACAACACATATATACTCTCCACCTTACACATATGTCGTTCTCACACATAATTCAAGTAGAAAATAGACCAAAAAGTCCTAATTCCCTCAAGTAAAAGTTAACCACCACACTTACCTTACTTCACAACCAAATCAATGCTCAACAATAGCTTTTCCTTTGGAATTAGCCTCCAAAATCAATCTATTCAAATATTTTTCATATAATTCAAAATACTCTTTAGAAATTACCTATGAGTGTTCCATCTTTTCAACAAAAGTTAACCACGGGATTGCTTGGCCAAAATACGAGATTCGGACTAAAGTTCGATTATCCATTCACCCCTGAACCCGTTTATATGACTTGCTTTGATATTCGACCTCAATTTGAGGTCTAAATCTAAAATTTTCAAAATCCTTAAATTTTACCCAAATGTCAAATTTCTTCCAAAATGCATGAAATTCAAAAGAAAACTGAATAACCTCTAGAATCACAACCAAACGTACGAATCCTATCAAACCAACTCTGAATTGAACCAAATTTTGGAGATAAGATTCAAATAGCAAAATGAACATATTCCAAGTCCCAAAATTACAATCCGAACCCGATCACCATAAAGTCAACCTACCGTCAAACCTAAGGAATTTCATATCATTCAAATTGTCAACTTCGGAAAAACAAGTCAAATCAATCTAGGGACCTTCAAATTCAATTCTGGACATACGCACAAGTCAATCACAATAAGAACCTACCAGAATTGTTGAAACATCAATATGGGATCGTTTACCCAAAATATTGATTGTGGTCAACTCTAGCATTATTTTTAGTCAAAATGTTTATTTTCTTCAAAATTTCATATAAAAGTTTTTCAAAAAGAAACATGGAAATGCAAACTAAGAAATATTAAATGAACCTACAGGAGGCCTTGGGTCAAGAAAATGAGGGATAGTAATAAAAATGACCTATCGGATCGTCATATTCCCCACCTCGAAAAAGAAATATTCGTCGAACGGACATAAAAAGTAACCGGACTAGCGAAAAGATGGGGGTATCTACTCTGCATATCTTAATCAGATTCCCACATAGCTGCCTCGATCAACTGACCTATCCATTTCACTTTCATAGAAGGAAAACTTTTATATCTCAACTTAACCTACCGGACATGAATAGCCACCACCTCCTCCCCATAGTCAAGTGGAACCGTGCTAAAATTCAAAACATATGAAGTGTCCTCATGGTACTTCCGAAGCATGGAAAATGGAATATCGGATATACCCCTACTAGTCTAGGAGGCAAAGCAAGCCAGTAAGAAACCTCCCAAACCCTCTCCAAGATCTCAAACGGCCCAATAAACCTCTGGATCAACTTTCCCTTCCTTTCAAACCGCATCACGCCCTTCATAGGCGACACTCAAAGGAAAACTTTTCACCCACCATATAAGCTACATCCTAAACCTTCTGGTCCATATAACTATTCTGCCTAGACAGAGTTGTACAAAGTCGTTCCTAAATCACCTTATCCTTTTTCATATTATCAAGGACCAAATTAGTGCCCAACAACCTTGCCTTTCTAGGCCCAAATCAACTAATCAGCGAACGACATCGCTTCCTGTATAAGGAGCTATACGACGCCATGTGAATACTCGACCCGTAACTATTGTTGTAGGAAAACTCGGCAAGAGGTAGAAAATGGTCCCATGAATCTCCTAAATCCATAACACAAGCACATAACATGTTATCCAAGATCTGAAAGGTGTGCTCAGATTGTCCGTCCGTCTGAGGATGACATGCTATGCTCAATTTAACCTTCGCGCTCCAGTTGGAAATTATGGGAATAGGCACGTCGTGCAGGCAGATAATCTCCTTAAAGTAAATATGAGCAAACCGCTTGAAGAATAGGAAATCACTTCTAGAATGAAGTGTGCAGACTTAATCAATCGTCACATTCAATCTTAATTGTCATAAAATCTTTTTTTCTGTGAGGTATGCGTTATTTCATATGCATAATTATTTTTTATATTTTAAAATAAATTAGAGTTCTCTCTTGTTTGTACGATTAACCTTTCACTTGTAAAAATTATTAATTGTATGAGAATAAAATAAATGACATAGTCCAAGCTATTTATTGGACGAAAGATATTCCTAGTGATAACTTATTGAAGAGTGGAAGGGCTTTCCTTATGTATACCCTAAATTTAAAATTTTAATAAGAAAAATGATAATTTGTGATTGAATTTTTAGCCATAGGCTTACAACATTGTCATTTTTTAAAAAGCTTTTGTCACACAAATCATAGTTTAAGATTCATGGAAAAAGGAGTTCTACTCAATTTTCACAATATAAAGGATAGATTAGTAAATTCAAAAATAACGCGTGATATATATTTTGAGACAAAAGACAACTGGAACATTTGGAGTTTAATTTTGTAAAATATCAATGTGATTAATATAATTTATCCAAAATTTCAAAACGATCATCCATCTTTAATATGGCCAAACGAATTAATATAACAAGATAAAATATTTAATTGGAATAGTTTATTTCATACAAATACTGTTAATTTAATTGTTTCTAGAATATCGTACATTTAAACTATAACAAAATATAATCATTCAAAGGAAATAAGTTCTTTAGCATTGTCTGGATGCACCAAAACAGCAACAAGACGGGTTGTGATAACATTTGATTCACTAGCACTGATTTCCAATTGATAAACAGTTCCGTCAGGAATTACATCAGTTCCTCCTGCCATCACTTTTACAAGTTGAAAGTTCGTGTTAGACTCCTTGTTGTGCTCATTCACAGCAAATGTTGCGATTCCCACAACGGTAGGGTCACTTGGATTTTTTATGGGCTGCTCACTATCAAGAATATTATGTTTCAAACCACTCCTTGCGGAGGAGACATGAAAGAAAGAAGAACCAACAACAATGGCTGAGAGACATGAGAGGAGGAGAAAGTTAAATTGTTGGGCCATTTTCTTTCACCTAAAATTGTTAGAGGAGTGAGTAAAACCAAGCGATATTTGAGTTATTTATAAGAGAAAGTATCGTGAAATTACATATGAATTAATTATTATTTTAGTGTTGTAATTAGACTATTTTGGTATAATATTTATAATTAATAACTATCTTTGGGATTGAGAAAGAAATAAGATTTTAGAGAATACATATTAAGAAAATAATTATATGTTTTACTGTTTAAAGGAACTACTATGTGATTCTAATAAATGTTTTACTATTTCATATACATTTGAAATAATTATCTGTCACGACCTAAACCCCGGTCGTGATGGCACCCAACACCTTGTTAGGCAAGCCCGATTATTTCACATTTCCATTTCAATTATTAAACTCAAAAATACCAATTAAGAATAAACTCTTGTTTTCATAATAATAAAAGGAGTGCGGAAAAGCAAAATAACAGTAATAACAGCTCAAAAGGATCTGGCATCGCAAGTCTGAGCCTCTAGATACAACGGGATATCATCCTATACATATCAAGTCTAATGTAGGAGTAAAGAAAATAACAAGAGGAGAAATCGGGTCCAACGGACACCGGCAGCTACCTCGATAAATTTGAGACTAAACTGAGCAGCAGCAAGTGATCTCAACTAGCCTCCTGGATCCTTGTATATGCACGCAAGGTGCAGGAAGTAAAGTGAGTACTCCAACTCAGTGAGCAATAAATAACAACTGAAAGAAAGGAACCTTGTAAGAACACTATGCAGTTCTATAAATAACAGTAAGGGTAGAAGCATTTCTGAAAGGGGGAAAATCCAGTATTAGTCTCCTACAGTCCACAATTTTCTAACACTGCTGTGGCGTGCAGCCCGATAATTACTAGTACTATTGCGGTGTGCAGCCCGATCCAATAAAATATATATATTGTGTTATGGCGTGCAGCCCGATCCAATAACTATATATAATGTTGCAGCGTGCAGCCCGATCCAATATAATAGTAAACTGCGCTCACTGGGGGTGTGTGTAGACTCCGGAGGGATATAAGCTCAGTATCAGTCAAAAAGTACCGTAACCTATCAATCGGGATGGACCAAGTCCAAATACCCAACAGTAATATCACCACGCTCATCACACGCCGCGTGTTTCATCTAAACATAGCACCGTATAGTGCAAATACGGGGTTTCAAACCTTCAGTTTATCATTCATAACCATTACTCACCTCAAACAGGCCAAAATCCTAGCTCGCCTTGCGCTTTCCTCGCAAATCGACCTCCTCGAGTGTAGAATCAGATCAAAACCACAAAGAATAGGTTATATTAAGCTAATGGGACATAAACCAATTGAAAGGACTCGAAAAACACCCAAATATACGAAGTTGGCAAAACCCGAGCCCCGGGCCTACTTCTAAAAAATTACGAAATTCACATTTTCGGAATCCTCGTCTCGCCACGAGTCTGTACATATAAGTTCATCAAAATCAGAGTTCAAATGGGCCACCAAATCCCAAATTTACATAGCAAAAACTAAGCCCTGATTTTTTAAATTTTATACCCAATTTAGAGAATCAATGGATGATTCTTCAATTAAATGACGTATCTAGGCCATGAGACTTACCTCCAATCACTTCCCGCCAAAATCCCCTTCAAATTCTATCAACAAGATCTCAAGGTAGTGCAACAATGGAGAAAAGAATGATAGGTTCGCGACTGAAATTTTTATTAAAAGCCTTCTGTCCAGATAAATTCCCTTCAACGCGAACGCGAGCCCTCTCACGCGTTCGCGATGAACAACTTTCCAACAGACCAATTTCTTCTTACGCGAACGCGTAACACAAGACACGAACGTGATGCTTCAGTTCTCAATGCTACGCGATCGCGACACCCTCGACCGCGAACGCGATGTATGAATTGGCTGGGGCCCTAGATTCTTCTACGCGGACGCGGCCAAAGCCATGCGAACGTGAAGGCTTGAAAATTCCTGCACAGCTGCTGCAATTTTTTGCAGATTTTATAAGTTCAAACTCCCCGGCAATCATTCGAAATCATCCTGAGGCCCCCGGGACTTCAACCAAAAAGAACAACATACCCCGAAATATCATACAAACTTGTTCCAATCATAAAAACACATACAACAACATGAGAATCATTAAATTACCACGGATTCAAGCCTAAGTTTTCATTAAACTCCTGAAACTCTCATTCGATCAAAACCCGAGCAAACGACGTTCGAATGAACTGAAAATTTGCAGACATATCCAAAATCACCTAAAGAAGCTACTGAAACTCTCGGAATTCCATTCCGACCCTTGGATCAAAATCTCACCTACCAATCGGAATCCGCCAAAATTCAAACTTCGCTAATTCAAGCCTAATTTTACACCGGACCTCCAAATTCAATTTCGATCGCTCTCCTAAGTCACAAATCATCCCTCGAAGCTAACCGAATCACTGGAATTCATATCCGAGCCCTCTAACTACATAGTCAATGTCCAGTTGACGTTTTCACAACAAGCTTCTTTTTAAGAGGCTATGTGCCTCATTTTCAACTAAAACCAACTCGATTACACCCGATAAATAATACCGATATTGAAACATGAAAATAGGGTGCTAACTCACATGACGATGGGTCGGGTCATCATATCCTCCTCAACTAAAATAAACACTCGTCATCGAGCGGGTCAATAAACATACTTGGAGTCTCAAATAGGTGGGGATATCTACTCTGCATCTCCTGCTCGGTCTCCCAAGTAGACTCCTCCATGGGCCGACTTCTCCACTGCACCTTTACTGAAGCAATATCCTTGGACCTCAACTTTCGAACATGTCGACCCAGAGTAGCCACCGACTCCACATAATATGATAAATCATCATCCAGCTGAACCGTGCTGAAATCCAACACATGACACAGGTCCCCAACATACTTCCGGAGCATAGACACATGGAATACCGGATGCACACTAGACAAGCTGGATGGAAAAGCTAGCTCATATGCCACCTATCCAATCCTCCTGAGTATCTCAAAAGGGCCAATGAACCTAGGACTCAGCTTCCCATTCTTCCTGAACCTCATAACACCCTTCATGGGCTAAACCTTCAATAGGACCTTCTCGCCTACCATATATGACACATCACGAACCTTCTCGTCCGCATAACTCTTCTGGCATGACTGTGCTGTGCGAAACCTCTCCTGGATCAACTTCACTCTCCCCAAGGCATCCTGAACCATCTCAGTCCCTAACAATCTAGCCTCGCCAGGCTCGAACCATCCCACAAAAGATCTAAACCATCTACTATACAACGCCTCATACAGGGCCATCTGAATACTCGATTGATAACTATTGTTGTAGGCAAACTCTGCAAGTGGCAAAAACTCATCCCATGAACCTCTAAAATCGATAGCACAGGCACACAACATATCCTCTAAGATCTGAATAGTGCGCTCAGACTGTCCATCCGTCTGAGGATGGAATGCTGTGCTCAACTCTACCTGCGTACCCAGCTCCCGCTGAAATTCCCTCCAGAACTGAGAAGTGAACCGAGTACCTATATCAGAGATAATAGACACTGGAACCCCATGTAACCTGACAATCTCTTGAACAAAGATCCCTGCCAACCGCTCCGATGAGTAAGTAGTACATACTGGAATGAAGTGTGCGGACTTGGTCAGTCAATCCACAATCACCCAAACTGAATCAAACTTCCTCGAAGTCCGAGGGACACCACTCATGAAATCCATAGTAATCCGCTCCCATTTCCACTCAGGAATAACCATACGCTGAAGAACACTGCCCAGTCTTTGATGCTCATACTTGACCTGCTGACATTTGAGACATCGGGCTACATGACTCACAATATCCTTCTTCATCCCCCTCCACCGGTAATGCTTTCTCAAGTCCTGATACATCTTTGCGGCACTAGGATGAATAGAGTACTGCGAGCTGTGAGCCTCCTTGAGAATCAACTCTCGAAGTCCATCTACATTAGGCACGCAAATCTGGCCCTACATCCTCAACACACCATCACTATCAATAGTCAGATCACTGGCATCATCGTGCTGAACTTTGTCCTTACGGACAAGAAAATGTGGATCATCATACTGATGCTCTCTTATGCGATCTTATAAGGAGGACCAAGAAACAACACAGGCCAAAACCAGACTTGGCTCTGAAATATCCAATCTCACCATCCGATTGGCCAATGCCTAAACATCAACTGTAAAATCTCTCCCCAACTAGAATATACGCCAAGCTGCCTATACTAACTGCCTTCCGGCTCAAAGTATCAACCACTACATTGGCCTTCCTCGAATGATACAATATGGTAATGTCATAATCCTTAAGCAACTCAAGCCACCTCAGCTGTCTCAAATTAAGATCTCTCTGTTTGAACAGATGTTGAAGGCTGCGATGATCAGTATACACCTCACAAGAAACTTCATAAAAGTAGTGCCTCCAAATCTTCAAAGCATGAACTATAGCTACTAACTCCAAATCGTGCACGGGGTAGTTCTTCTTATGGAGCTTCAACTGGCGAGAAGCATAAGCAATAACTCTACCCTCCTGCATCAGCGCACATCTGATGCCAACTATCAAGGCATCACAATATACGGTGTAGAAGCCTCAAGCTTATAGAAATATCAGAACTAGAGCCATGGTCAAAGTTGTCTTAAGCTTCTGGAAGCTCTCCTCACACTCCTCGGGCCATACAAATAGAGCACCCTTCTAAGTCAACTTAGTCAAGAGTGATGCAATAGAAGACAATTCCTGAACAAACTGGCGATAATACCCTGCCAACCCAAGGAAACTACGGATCTTAGTGGCTGAGGTCGGTCTAGGCCAACTCTGCACCGCCTCTATCTTCTTCGGATCCAAATGAATATCATCACTGGATACCACGTGTCCCAAAAAAGCCACAGACCCAATCCAGAACTCACACTTGGAGAACTTTGCATAAAGTTTCTCTTCCTTCAACCTCTGCAATACCACTCTCAAATGATGAGCATGCTCCTCCTGGCTACGCGAGTATACCAGGATGTCATCAACAAACACAATCACAAAGGAATCTAGATATGGCCGGAACATGCTGTTAATCAAATGCATGAACGCGGCTGAGGCATTAGTCAGCCCAAAAGACATAACTAGAAACTCATAATGCCAATATCTCATCCTGAAAGTTGTCTTCATGATATCACAATCCCTAATCTTCAGTTGGTGATAGCCTAAACGAAGATCAATCTTCGAGAATACCCTCGCTCCCTAGAGCTTATCAAAAAAATCATCAATGCGCAGTAGAGGATACATGTTCTTCACTGTTACCTTATTCAACTATCTGTAATCAATACACATCCTCATTGAGCCATCTTTCTTCTTAACAAACAAGACTGGTGCACCCCACGGTGACACACTAGGCCAAATAAAACCCTTATCTAGGAGTTCCTAAAGCTGCTCCTTTAATTCCTTCAACTCAGTTGCTGCCATATGATAGGGAGGAATAGAGATAGGCTGAGTGCTCGGCACCAGGTCAATACCGAAATCAATATCCCTGTCCGGCGACATGCCCGGCAGGTTTGATGGAAATACATGAGCAAAATCCCTCATGACGGGAACAGAATCAAGGCTGGGAGTCTCAGCTCCAACATTTCTCACAAATGCAAAATATGATAAACATCCCTTCCCAACCATCCGCTGGGCCTTTAGGAATGAAATTACCCTGATGGGTACATAATCAGTCATACCATGCCACTCGATCCTCAGAATGCCCGGCATAGCCAATGTGACTATCTTGGCGTGACAGTCTAGAATAGCATGGCACAGAGATAGCCAATCCATGCCCAAAATAACATCAAAATCAACCATGCTCAATAGCAGCAAATCAACTCGGGTCTCTAGACCCCTAATAGTAACAAGACAGGACCAATATACATGATTCGCGCAACCCGATCCCACTGTACAATTTCAATTCACAACAACCACAAAAACAACAAAGAATAATTCACAAAGACCACAACAATGACAATAAACAATTCATAAAGATCACAACAACATTTCATTAAGGGGTCACAATAGTGATTCACAAGTGCTCCCATAACCATCAATACTATTTCCGTCGACTTCCACAATTCACAAGTGTTTCCATAGCCAATAGTACCAATTTCACTATATTCAACAGTTCGTAAGCAATTCAAGCCATTTAAATAATTACCCACAAGAAGCCAAATATGTTATTACCACCGTTTTTCCGATTGTATCATTTTCGATTTCC
Source organism: Nicotiana noctiflora (assembly GCA_032618575.1). NCBI lineage: Eukaryota > Viridiplantae > Streptophyta > Magnoliopsida > Solanales > Solanaceae > Nicotiana > Nicotiana noctiflora. Next base: position 17,880 of record JASVEL010011138.1, read on the forward strand.
TTTTATCAATTGTTTCCCAACTCTTGCCACATAACATTTAATCAAACCAATCAACACCCAACAAACCAATCACAAGAGTTTCAGAAACAACCCACATAGCTATCACATACCATTTATTCGTACACCAAAGTAGGGCAATTTCACAAAGATAAAAGTTAGCCATACATACCTGGAGTCGAATTCCCTTTTTCGTTTATCTTTTACTTTCAACTCACCCAATTTATCTATGTTACCAATCACTCCTTTGCAAACCCTTACTTCTACCCAACTTCTTTTCACTAAATTTTAGACATAAAGAACATGCATGAGTGTTTAACTTCCATTTTCAAGAGTTAATGCATGAAAATCTCTCTTTCAATTAAAATCTAAAAATCAAGGAAAAAGGGTTAGGGTTTTACCTTTAGAATTGGGGATGAAGACACTTGCTTTAGAATTTTCCGGACCAAGCCATTAGAAGAACAATCTTTGAAGAAGATAGGTTTTTCCCACAAGAATCTCTCCTCCCTCTCTCTTATTTTTTTCAGAACATATGTAAAAATAAAGTGTTGGGGTGTTTTATTGAAGAAGAGGTCGGGTTAAAAAATAAAATCTGGGCCGAGTTGGGTCTGCGATCGCATCTGCGATCGCAGAGTTAACATGCGGTCCGCATAATGGACCGCAGAATTGCTCCCAAAAACTAAAGGTTCTGACACGGTCTGCGACAAGAATGCGGTCCGCATTCGTGTTCTGCGGTCGCATAATGCGCCGCATAATTGTACCTAAAATCCCTCAGGAATTTATGCGATGATTATGCCGTCCGCATTTTAGTTATGAGATCGCATAGTGGATCGCATTTTCAACTTCAATTTTGACAAACCTTCTGTTACACTCAGCGGTAGGAATGTGGTCCGCGTAGCTAATCTATGATCGCATTCTGGACCGCATAAATGAAAATTTCTGGAAAAATTAATTCTTTTGATTTTTAAAGCTTAGACCACTACCAAGAGTCAAGTCTACACATTACTAACACAATATTTGGACCTTACCACTATGAGCTACTAGGTTTTAAGTACAAAATTTTACGGGGTCTTACACTATAATTCATCATTCGAGGACAAATGTCCCCAAGAGGAATGATGTTACGCCCCACTTTTCCTCTAACATAAAGAAAAATATTAGTACGATCGGTTTCTAGCACAACCAATTTGCCGGCGACAAATACGGGGACAACGAGATTATGCGTCTTCATTAGACTGACGCCAGTTGTCCCACCGGATGCCGCAGCAGGGCGAGGCGACTCGTTTTGCATGTGGAGGTAGTGGAATTTCCTAGATTGCGTATAAGAAGTAGTGCATATCTCTTCTCGTTTATTCTGGAAGAAATCACCCACTTCAATTCACCCAAAATACTCTCAAATCCCCTTGAGAATTCCTAAGCAGTCTAAGGCTAAATTAGAGGCGAACTAGTAGGATCTAGTGTAATGAAGCTTGAGATCGTCATTGTGATATATGTTATCTTTTTATACTGATATTCTTGAAGATTCATTGGCGGCGTAGTTAATCACCATAAAAGTATAAGAACTCAAAAAGGGTAGCTAATTCTTCAAACAAGGTATGTAAGGCAATCTTCTTTCTTGGCATGGTTTGATGTAAACGTATCCTCCTATTTGTCCCTTGTGGTGTAAATCTAAGTTGTTCCAAATCCTTCTTGAGATGCTGCTTATATTCATGTATGTTCTTCCCCGACATCATGTCTTGCCCGGTTTAAGATGTCTTTGGATAATATCATAAGGTTGTGAAATGTCGTTCACTTTGACTCCAACTTTGATATCCTTTATAATTGACTTTGCATCATACTTTCATATCTATGTGTTTTAGTTAACTGATCCCCGATCTGGTTGGGTACAGAATGATGTATTAAACGTTATAACCGAGTCTTCACGGATCAGATATGAAATGATGAGTTAACTAATTATTACTGATTCCGTTGAGGCCAAGTATGAATAATGTGCTATGTTGTATCATCGAGCCCAACAAGGCCAAGTATGGACTAACGTGTTATCGTGATATCACCAAATTCCTTTGAGATCGGACACAACCCAGACCCCTGAGGCCGAGTACAAAGTAATGAAGAGCCCGGAACCGAAATAATAGTGAATTAAACAAAAAATACCGAAATAAACGGAAAAAAAAATTACGAAATTAGGCATTTCGCAGTATAAAACTGTGAAATGTACAAACGTCCGTTTGTACATTTCGCAGTTTTATACTGCGAAATGCATAAAAAAAAATTTTTTTTTTTTGAAAAATAGGCGTTAGTGTAAAAGAACATTAAATTTTTTTTTTAAAAAAAATAAGGCATTTCGCAGTATTGTACTGCGAAATGCAATTCGCAGTTTTGTACTGTGAAATGCCCCCTAGTTATATCCGCCATCTCTTTCTCTCCTACTCTCAATCTCAAACTCACTCTCTCCCAAATTCTTTTGTCGGCCACCCCTCAAATTCTCTCCAATTTTTTGCCAAAAATTTGATTTCGAAGTCCCACCCGTCCCCTTCAAGTGCAACACAAGTGGGGCCCACACGGAGATAGTATTGGACACGAATTCGGTTACAAAATTTCAGTTTTACAGCTTTAATTTGAGGTATTTGAATTAATTTTATTTTATAAATTATTAGAAAATATGTTAGTGTTAGTTTTATATTATATAGCAAAGAAATATTAATGTTGGTATATTTATTGTATTAGTATTACTTTAATATGTTATTGTATATCATGTTAGCGTAGAGCCTGTTAGCGTAGAGCCTGTTAGCGTAGAGCCTTGTAGCGTAGAGCCTTATTAAATTTTAGCGTAGTGTCTTAGTATGAAAATATTAAAATTGAGATTTAGAATAATTAATTATTATTATGTGGTCCCGGGCCTCAAAAATCAAGCCTGGAACCTTTAAACAACCATTATATTAAATTATACGTAATTTAATTAATTAAGTTAATAAAATTATAAAAATATTAAAATTGAGATTTAGAATAATTAATCATTATTATGTGGTCACGGGCCTCAAAAATCAAACCTGGAACCTTTAAACAACCATTATATTAAATTATACGTAATTTAATTAATTAAGTTAATAAAATTATGAAAATATTAAAATTGAGATTTATAATAATTAATCATTATTATGTGGTCCCGGGCCTCAAAAATCAAGTCTGGAACCTTTAAACAACCATTATATTAAATTATACGTAATTTAATTAATTAAGTTAATAAAATTATGAAAATATTAAAATTGAGATTTAGATAGAGGCGGCTTGACGATGATGATCCATATAGTGTGCCAGACCGACAGGGGATGCGGCTTAGGCCAGCAGCAAATTTGAGGCACAAAGCATGCGGCACTCATTGATTTCATTATGTATATACACTTGTGTAAATAACATTTATTGTGAATAAATAAATATTTTTTGATTTCATTAATGTGTAAATACAAACATAGCATTAATAGTAGAAACAACACTTCTAATTCAAATATAACTAAAGCAATAAATAGAACAATGAGCCAAATATCTATATATAAAATAGAACACAAACATAATATTCCAATAAAACTTAAAACATAATATTCCAATAAAACTTAAAACATAATATTCCCATAAAACTTAAAATTGTTCAATACAAACACAAACATACTATTACAGTTAAATTGAAATGACACTTAAACGAGAGTAAAATCAAGTAGACAAATCTAAAACGCAACTAAACACATAGTACGAATTGTTTCGTCTATGAGCTTCCATTTATTCTACGTTCTAGCCACTTAAATTGTTCTAGCAGTTCGTTCTTGTTCGTCTTCTAACTCTTTTACTCTCGCCTTAAGCTCCGCAATTTCCTGTTTATTTTTTTGGTTTTCTCCCATAGCTGATGCCAATTTCCATTCTGCTCTTAGTTTTTTATTTTTTTCTTCCCTCACCTCGTCCCTCAGTTCTATCCTTCTTATATTGCTATTGTAGCTGCTTTCTGCTTGGGCTAACCACATATTATGCAGATTAAGCATCCGTTCTATGTAGTTTGCTTGGAGACACTGTTCCTCAGCCCATTCATTGAACTCACACATTGGCTCATTCGGATTTTTGTAGCAATCCATCTGGTTCATGCACATCCTGTAGTTACGTCCAACATCATCACCTTCCCAACATGTTTGTTGCACACATTTTTTTCCACAGTAACACACTGGTGTTCCATATTGAGCCATTTAAAATATTGCACAGTAACACACTTTGAAAATATCAAACGTTCGCAAGAAATATTTGCACTTTGTAAGATTTTAAGCACATGTAATGACGGTAATGAGCCCCGTATTTATAGGCAACATAAACATAAATCGTTATATAATACTACGAATTGCATTTCGTAATGCTAAACTACGAATTACAAAAAAATGCAGCTTTTTCGTAAGAAGTGACAACTTTACATTTCGTAGTATTGAACTACGAATTACATTTCGTAGTATTGAACTACGAATTACTAGGACACTAAAAATCACATAATTTTCAGGTTTTTTCAAATAAAAGGACAAATTTACATTTTGTAGTATTGAACTACGAATTACATTTCGTAGTATTGAACTATGATTTTTAGGTTTTTTGAAATAAAACGACAAATTTACATTTCGTAGTACTAAACTATGAATTACATAGACATGACAATTCACATGGTTTTCATAACTTCACTTTTCGTATTATTATAGACTATTTAAAATTGCACAACATCACATTAAGAAAATTACAACAAGATACGTAATTTGAAGAATAATTTTATTTCAAATGCACAAAAGGTACTACATACATATATTACAACTAATAATACAAAAATAAGGAACTAATGTTATGGTTGATAGTTGGGTACATTGGACGAACTTGCACCTGAAGGACATTTACGGCGGTCATGTCCAGTTTGGGAGCATATGCTACATTTACGTGCATAAACAGACTCACCAACATCCATTTGGTTTGGTATACGTGTTCTCTTTTGCACTCTCAACTTGCGCAAGTACTCCTTGTTACATACCAACTTAAAAGGTCCTGTCGGCCAATAATGCTCAGCACCTAAAGGATGCAACTTCCCACTATACGTGTCTACGTATGCTGCAACACTGTAGTGCCTATCAATGTAGTTTTTTGCCCCATAGCCAACTTGTTGAAAGCACTTCAATGCATGTGGGCACGGCATGTGGTAGATGGTCCATTTCCCACACGAACATAACATTCTACTTTCATTCACCGTATGTACATTATTCCCACGGTGTCCACGATTACCTGTCTTAACTTCGAAAACACCTTGTTCATTGTCGTATTGAAGATAAGAATGCCACTGTGCTCGCTTCCTGTACTTTTCGAATCTTACCATGGGTATTGGCATAAATTCAACACCTCTATCCAACAATGACGATGCAGCTGCATGCCTTTCAACAAATCTCTCTGCACTCTGTTTGAAAGTCATGCGGACCATGGCAGTGACAGGCAGTCCACGGGCAGATTTCAACAAGACATTAAATGACTCCGACACATTCGTGGTGAGGGCTCCCCATCGTATGCCACCATCAGCATGCAATGTCCACATTTGAGGGTCATGTTGCATCAACCAACTATAGGCTCGTGGTTCCAACTGCCGGATTGCTTCCATGCACCTATTGAATTTACAGAGCTGGTGCTCAGTTGCAGCCATCCACATTAAGTCATGCAACGCCTTGTCAGGAAATCTCTTTTGAAAATTGGCCTTTAGGTGCCTCACACAATAACGGTGGTATGCATGCGGTGCCTGCCATTCAGGCAAGTGACGTACAGAACTTAAAATACCACCATGCCGATCAGAAATTAGACAAATACCTGAACGCTGTTTCACAACGTGTTGCTTCAAGTGGTTCAAGAATTGCGTCCACGTCTCTTCACTTTCGTTCGCACAAATGGCAAAAGCAAGTGGAAATATTTGGCCATTGGCATCTATAGCAACTTCAATCAAAAGCTTAATATCATACTTTCCATAGACATGAGTACCGTCTATGGAAATTACAGGACGACAATGCACAAAACCATCTATTGCTGGTTTAAATGACCAAAATAGATAGTTGAATATAAATTCCGGACTGCCAGGACTTCGCTCGCGCCTCCATTCAACAATAGTACCGGGGTTAAATTGTTGCAGTGCAGCCATGTACCTGGGAAGATTTGAAAAGGACTTATCCCAATCGCCATAAATTAGTTCAAAGGCACGTTTGCGACCGAGATATGCCTTTCTTTTACTTATAGTACAACCATACTCCTTGTGGACAGCTGTAATACACTCTTTAATCTTAAATCTAATAGAAACTTCCAAAAATGGAACCAAGACAAGGGAAATCAAGTCAACATCCAGGTTGAAGTGGTTCTCATTGAATGTGTCCATTTCACATCTATGATCGCTAATAAATTTACCAACTTTCCACAAACCAGATTTTTTCTTTGTAGCACGAAGCATGCAATGACAGCCCAAGAACCACCTGCGACATACATCCTTGTATATATCCCTAGTTGACTCAGTTATCGTCAACTCACGACACTCCCTTATGCTATAGATTTTTACAGCCCTAACTATGCGAGCTTTGTCAGGGAAATACATGCCCTTTGTAACAACAGCTGGTCTACATTCATCCCACATCTTCGATCGTAATTCATCATAACCCATTGTCAATGCATCAACATTAGGCATGGCAGGCAAATTATCTAGGTATGGAATATTTCTCTCATGAAAAGGCACGTGGGATTCATACACTCTTCGTCTAACCGGGGGGGAGGAGGAACATGCTCCCTAGTCAAATCAGGCTCCACATTCACTTCCTCCTCCTCATCGTCACCCTCCACATCATCACCCTCCTCACGGAAGGGTGTCTCATCACCAGACTCATCCGCATTGTTATCGTAATCACTATCATCCTCCTGACTCTGCGCATCTGCTAAGTCACGAGTAAAAACATCGTGTACGGGCAACTGTGTTAGTCCAGGAGCTTCAAGAAGCTCATTTTCACTGCATATAACCAACAAAAATTTAAGTATCCTAATCGTATTGTCTTGAAATTTAAATGTACATATCACTACATCACTATACTTACAACTCGTATTGTCTTGAAGTTTCATGCTGGCTTTCTTAAGGTTGCTGATAACTACCAGAGGGACCACCGTGCTCCAATACTGCAGATGTTTGCAAATTCCAACTAGGGACGTGGTCATAATTTGTCAAATTCAATTCCGGACGATACACCCTATGAAAATTAGAACTATAAATACAAATCCAAATAAAACATAAAGAAAAAGATTTCACTAAATTTAAGTTTACCGATCGTCTTCTTCATTATACGAAGTAGTAACATTATTTTCTGGCTCCTCATTCGCCCTGTGGTGACAAATTCAAATCAAGAGAACCTCTTCCATCTCCAACCTGTCCGCCTAATGCTCCTCCAAAATAACCATCCGATGAATGTGGATTATCACTTATACGCACTCCCTCATTACTACTAAGGTCTTCAACCTTCACATACATTTCTAATAATTTTATTACAATGTATTCTCTATATTCGTCCGAAACCCGCAAAAAATCTCTAAGACTTTCATCATCGTCAATGTTAAACTCAGAATAATAAGCAAACCCATGCGGGGTCACTGAATAAGGAAATCTTCCAGTTACTTTAATGCTAACCGAACGCCTCCGCTCACTCATTTTTTTACGTAACAACGATACCAAAGTATCGTACTCCATATTAAGCGGCAATTTAACATGACACTGTGGAGGAGAGCTATACCTCACCGAGTTATTATCCACAATAACCTCACCCCCCCAATACAATGAAACCCTTATTTTGGCAACTTGAGACATTATAAAAAATGGATTGATAAGGAGAAGAGAGAATAAGCGAAATAATTTGCGTTGACAGAGTTTTGATGAAGTTCAGTCGTCTATAAATAAGGAAATTTTGAGAGTTGTTGAATGAAATTCGCACTATAAAACTACGAATTATGAGTTTTAATTAAAAAGTGGGCCCCATTTGCAGCCTATTTCGCAGTTTTGTACTGCGAAATAGCCTAATTCGCAGTAAAAAACTGCGAAATAGGCCAATTTTTAAAACACGGCCATTTTAAAAAAAAATCACATTTCGCAGTATAAAACTGTGAATTGCACTAACGGCCGTTAGTGCAATTCGCAGTTTTATACTGCGAAATGCCTAATTGCGTATTATTTTTTTCGTTTATTTCGGTATTTTTTGTTTAATTCACTGTTATTTCGGTTCCGGACTCAAGTAATGAAAGCATGAGACTTTACAGTGTCCCCCTCAAGGCTGAGTTTGAAATGACATGATATGCCTGAAAGAGCGGATAAATAGTACTATAATGTATATTTAATGCATAGCCCCAGTGAGTGGCTTCACTTTGTCTTTACAACACTTTCATGCACATATGATCCATGGTTTTCGTATGGTACATCCTCGATGGCTTGTCTTCGATATTTAAGTTGAAGTTGTGTACTCATACCTCTTGTGTTATGTTTTTTATTTACATGTACGTTATCAGTTTTACATGCTCAGTACATCTTTCATATCGACGCCCTTTATATATGGGTGATGTGTTTATGCCTACAGGTATAGATAGGTCCAGTAACGTCCCTCCGTGCTTTTTCAGCAGTTGGTTGTTGCACTCCAATGTTCTAGAGTAGTTTTTCATAAGTCAATAGGTACTGAAGTGTGTTTTCCAGTAATTTTAGGTATGGTGGGGCCCTGTCCTGAGTTGTATGTGTTATATTTTGACACTCTTAGAGGCTTGCAGACCAGTGTTCGGATGTATGTGAAAGTTGTTTATGACTTTGTTGGCAATGATTGTATATATAAATATAATGTTAAGATTTCTTCCACAGTCAGTTTTTACCCTTTTAAGTCTTAACATGATCATTGGGAGCCATTTGGCCCAGATTTCATGTTGAAGGGGCATAAGTATAGATGTTAGTTTGCATGGGCCTTCGGGCATCGTGTGCCCATCGCACCCCTTGAGGTTGGGGTGTGACACCACCTCCCTAGGTTGACTGACCCCTGCCTCTACCTGGTTGTGCGGGGGGTGGAGCAACTAGTTCCAGAATCATGGCATGAGTACCCTATTGTAGCATACTGGTCTGAAGTCTAGGCTAGTACCTCACGATATGGCACATACCTCAACACTTAACACACTCTCTTTATTGACGTGGTTGTTGAATCTGGGACTAATCCTGACAGTCTGAATAACTCTGAATTAGTGGTGCATTGATCGGAGTTGAAGGTGCATTGTAGTCTAGCTACTTAAGATGAGACTCATAGTAACCACGACTGCCTGAAGCACCATGTGATACCAGAAGGGCTAACTAAATTGGCTTAATAGGATGTCCTCTACTAAATGAACCATTGCTTCTAGATGAGGCACAAATGAAACCACCAAAATGATGAGGCCACTTCTCAGATGGCGTATTTGTACCCTGACCACGAACCCTCTCGGTCCGCCTAGCTATCTGCGTAACTCGAGTGAAAGAAATGTCATCCTCAATCTCTCTATCTGTTGTAGCCTGATGCCATTAGTAAGGTTCATCTATAGATCTATGCACCCTCTCTCTCAGTAGGGATCAAAATAATTGCATGGCGGGTTAAATCCATGAATTTGGTCTTGTACTGGGTAACAATCATGCTACCCTGTTGTTGGTGACCAAATTGACTGTGGAAGTATTCTCATTAAGTGAAAGGGATGAACTTCTCCAAGAATAGCTGTGAGAATTGAGCCAAAGTGAGAGGAGGTAAACCTACTGGTCTACCCCGAACATACTTCTCCCTCCACCTCTTGGCGAAGCCATGCATCTGAAACACTACGAAGTCAACTCCATTGGACTCCACTATACCCATGTTGCGCAATGGTCCAAGAAATACTGGGTATCCTTAGAATATGTACCACCAAAGTGAATGTGATACAATTTGGTGAACTTGTCCAACCTCTTCAACTTCTCAGACGACATTACGGGTCCCTCTCCAGACTGAGTAGCAATAATAGGATAAACTGTACCAACTGGAGGAACTATCATATACCCGTTATCTATATGCTCTAGAGTGTGAGTAGCAGGAGTCTGGGCTCCTCCTCCATCCTAAGAGACGGCTGGTGCCATAGAAATTACATCAGCCTAGGCCACACTCTCCATAAGGCCAACCAAGCAGACTAGGGCATCCAAAAGAATACACCAGCATAGTCCACACTCTCCAAAAGGCCAACCAGGTAGACTAGGGTGTTCTAAAGTACTAGGATAGCAATGAACCCCTCTGAAACCTAAGCTTGGTCTAAGGGATCAGCCAGAATAGGGATCTTCTCCTCCTGCTCGATCTGAGTATCTGTAACATATGTTTCCATGCGTGCTCTAGGCTGAGCTCTGCCTCTTTTTCGGGCTCTACCTCGGTCACAGCCTCTTTCCCTGGTAATGGTTATAGTTTGGGGCTTCGGCTCTTGCTTAATTGTGGAAGTTGTACGTGTCCTCACCATTTGCAAGATATTAAGAGAAGAATGATTCAAACTTCAGCAATAGAATAAAGTCGCACGATAGAGCAAGAAAGAAATGTAATTTCCTAAAGCCTTATAGCCTTTAGAAGATAAGTACAGACTTCTCTGAACCGATCCCTAGGATTCTAATAAGCTTGCTCATGAATCGTGAGACCTAGGCAACTTAGTCCTCTGATACTAACTTGTCACGCCTCGAAACCTCAACTACAAGGTGTTGATGGTGCCTGACATCCACTTGCTAGGCAAGCCAACATTAGTTACAAAATTATTCATTTTAACAATTTTAAAAGCATTTAATGAGAATATAAAGTTGTAGAACTTTAAAATACATAATGAAATCCATACACATTTTGTATTCTAAACCCAACATCTAGAGTCATGAGTATATGAGCTGCTGAAAGTACTACAAACAAGGGGTGAAATAAAAATACAATTGTCTGAATGAAATAAATAGTATGAAATATAAGATGGGGACTGAATAAAATAAATAGTAAGGAAAACCTTGTTTCAAATATTTGAGTATCTGCATTCTAACCTTGTATCTGCATAACCAATACGATCCGTACCACTTTTGTTAGCATTAGCAAGATACATAAGTGCATAGCAATAAAATAATATGTATATGAGAAGTTACCCGCCTTATTCTTCGATTTGTACTTCATCATGTATCACGATAAACCAGAAGTTTACTAATAAAAAAGTAGTCATAGTAAACCAAAAGTTATTAATGCAAAAGTTTATGTCATAGTAAACCAGAAGTTTACTAAGAGATAGCACATGCCATGATAAACTTGAAGTTTTTATTTTTCATTTTTAAATGATCTATTTGAGAATTTAGATAAGCATATACTGAAGAACTAGAAGATTCTTCAAGAATTCTCCTATTTTGCTTGTTCTCATAATAAATTGATTATACCAGCTAAAGTTGGGACTAAGACCCCTGATTCCGAAATATATAAAAGGTGAATATGAGCTCATTCACCTCATATGAACCACTTATAGATGCATATATAAGATGGTTACATAAGTTTTTATTGTCAACCTGCAGTTTGGCGTTTGAAATTACTTTTCTCACTTAAGAGCATAATTTTCAGATTATGAAATCAAGACAGTTCATCTTGATAATGCTGGTTTATATACAAGCTAGTTTAGCAATGAATACCTTCTATTAATGGCTAAACTATTTTTTATGAGAACAAAGATTCATGCGTTGGTCTAAGATTTTCTAAATTGCATATAGCAGCACTTGTATGCATCAGACCAACCATATATGATAAGTCATCCCCTCATAAATGGTTTAGGATTAGAAATCAAATATTTTACTATCTTTTGATATATGATATATGATTAATTTCTCTACCACAATGCACAAAGATATATTTTTCAAAGAAGATTGGGGATATATGTTAGTTTTCTAACATCTTGGGAATGGAATAAATAGCTAAAAAATATGCTATATGAATGGAATTATCATGATCCTCACTTAGAAGATAATTCAAGTCAAATGCCAGAAGGATTTGCTGATCAAAAATCAAATATCATATTTCAGCTGCAAATGCTCCTATTAAAATTTAAAGTCCCTGAAGGATAGATTTTACTGTACGCATGAAGTGTGGTAGACAAATCGGTCCCAAAGGTAACAATCATTGAAAAATGATAAGGAGCTAATGATCAAAATGATCATAATGAGGAGGAAATAAGCTCTAGAAGAGCCCACGATATAATATTTCATGAAACTCCAGAAGAAGTTGAGGTACCTGAAAATAAAGAAAGTGATGAGATCTCAACAAGTTATATCTCTTAGGAACCGATACAAAATAATTGTCGACGATATATTTGATACAATATAGTGCACAATACTGTGAAATATTGTGAGGATTGGACCAGTAGTCCAGACACCTGAAGATGTCATGCCATTTAAATGCAAGTAATAATCTATATGACTCATTTGATTAAATTTCCATAAAGATCCCTGAAGGATTTAAAATGCCTGAAGCATATAAGTTCAAAGTCTCGGGAAATGTACTCGATCAAATTGTAAAGATCTTGTATGGTTTAAATCAATCTGGACGCAAGTAATTTAATCGCATCGGTGAATATTTGCTGAAAGAGAGTTACATAAATAATGTTATTTGTCCATGTAAAGAAAATGTCATCAAAATTTGCTACAATTGCTATTTATGTTGATGACATAAATTTTGTTGGAACTCCAAAATAGCTCCAAAGGCAATTGAATATCTTAAGAAAAAATTTTAGGTGAAAGATCTTGGAAAAAAAAAATTTATTTTGGTCTGTAAATTAAATATTTAGCAGACGATATCTTTATCCATCAATTTGCCTATACAGAAAGGGTCTTTGAATGCTTTTACATGGACAAGCGCACCCATTAAGTACATCAATGAGTGTCCGATCACTTGAAGTGAATAAGGATCTGTTCTGACTTTCAGAAGAGGATGAGGAACTCCTTATTCACTTTAAGTGATCGAACACTCATTGATGTACTTAATGGTTGCGCTTGTCCATGTAAAAGCGTTCAAAGACCCTTTATGTATAGGCAAATTGATGGATAAAAGATCTCGTCTGCTAAATATTTAATTTGCAGACTAAGATAAATTTTATTTTTCCAAGATCTTTATCTAAAATTCTTTCTTAAGATATTCAATTGTCTTTGGAGCTCTTCTGGAGTTCCAACAAGATTTATGTCATCAATATTAATAGCAATTGTAACAAATTTTGATGACATTTTCTTTACATGGACAAATAACATTATTTATGTGACTCTCTTTCAGCAAATATTCACTGATGCGATTAAATCACTTACGTCCAGATTGATTTAAATCGTACAAGATCTTTATAATTTGATCGAGTACATTTTCCGAGACTTTGAACTTATATGCTTCAGGAATTTTAAATCCTTCAGGGATCTTTATAGAGATTTAATCAAATGAGTCATATAGGTTATGACTCGCATTTAAATGGCATGACATCTTCAGGTGCCTGGACTACTGGTCCGATCCTCACAATTGTGCACTATATTGTATCGAATATATCATCGACGATCATTTTATATCGGTTCCTAAGCGACATAACTTGTTGAGATCTCATCACTTTCTTTATTTTCAGGTACCTCAACTTCTTCTGAAATTACATGAAATGTTATGTCGTGGACTCTTCTAGAGCTTATTTCCTCCTCATTATGATCATTTTGATCATTAGCTCCTTATCATTTTTTAATGATTGTTACCTTTGAACCGATTTGTTTACCACGCTTCATGCGTACAGTAAACTATATCCTTCAGGGACTTTAAATTTTAATAGGAGCATTTGCAGCTGAAATATGATATTTGATTTTGGATCAGCAAATGCTTCTGGCATTTGACTTGAATTATCTTCTAAGTGAGGATCATGATAATTCCATTCATATAGCATATTTTTCAGCTATTTATTCCATTCCCCATATGTTAGAAAAACTAACATATATCCCCAATCTTCTTTGGAAAATATATCTTTATGCATTGTGGTAAAGAAATTAATCATATACCATACATCCAAAGATAGTAATATATTTGATATTTGATCCTAAACCAATTATGAGGGGAGGACTTATCATATATTGTTGGTCTGATGCATACAAGTGCTGTTATATGCAATTTAGAAAATCATAGACCAACACATGAAGCTTTGTTTTCATAAACAATAGTTTAGCCATTAATAGGAGGTATTCATTGCTAAACTAGCTTGTATATAAACCAGCATTATCAAGATGAACTGTATTGATTTCATAATCTGAAAATTATGTTCTTAAGTGAGAAAAGCAATTTCAAATGCCAAACTGCAGGTTGACAATAAACATACATGTAAGCATCTTATATATGCATCTATAAGTGGTTCACATGATAGGTGAATGAGCTCATATTCACCTTTTATATATTTCAGAATCAGGGGTCTTAGTCCCAACTTTAGCTGGTATAATCAATTTATTATGAGAACAAGCAACACAGGAGAATTCTTGAAGAATCTTCTAGTTCTTCAGTATATGCTTATCTAAATACTCAAATAGATCATTTAAAAATGGAAAATGAAAACTTCAAGTTTATCGTGGCATGTGCTATCTCTTAGTAAACTTCTGGTTTACTATGACATAAACTTTTGCATTAGTAAACTTTTGATTTACTATGACTACTTTTGTATTAGTAAACTTCTGGTTTATATACATGAAGAAGTACAAATCGAAGAATAAGGCGGGTAACTTCTCATATACATAATATTTTACCCCCTATGATTGTGGAAAAGTGAAGATTTTCAATCTTCTAATCATTTATAGTCTCAATATGATAGCCATTTATTTTAGTAAACTTCAGGTTTACTACAATCTATGTTTTGACCACAATCATATAATATAAATGACAAATTTGTAAATAATCTCTTCGAGAGTCTTAAATTATTATCCACAATCTAATATTTATCGGACACTACTGGTGCCACGTGTCTTCTAGGCAAATAGTTAGCTCTTCAGGAGTTGTTGATACATTTTATACTATCAAATATTGCTCAGATACTTCTGGTATCATAAGAAAAAATCACAATCAAATAAACAATTATTTAAGCACAAGAAAACTCCTCTTCATAATATTTTCCTACTTCAGGAGGCAATTCTAATTGTATTACTTCTTTAGGAGCAAATTTAAAATACAAAATATTGAGTATATATTCTCTCAATTATATTACCTCTTCTGGAGGTAAATATATTTACATCAAAAGCGCGTTCATATTTACCAGATTTACTAATATTGCCACATCAACTTCAGAGAATGGATTATTATTATTATTATCAAAAGTTCTCATCCTTCTGAAAAATCGAACATGATTATCTGAATGCGCATTAATCACAACAAATTGTGATGCCACAACCTCTATTAAAATATTTACTACTTTAGGAGCAAATCGAGGCGTGCATTTAATATAAAGATTATTTATGTATCTTATCTTCAATTGTAACCATAGAAAGTTATTATCACTTCTGGTGATCATAGGCATATACCATTTATGGTGGTTAACAAAATATAATTACAATGAGATATACGAAAATAACCACTTCTGGTAGTTGTATATTTCTTGCAAACTCTACTAGAGTTTAAGTTGATCTAATAATAATATCCATATTCTTCAAAATGAATAAATATATTATAGTAAACATAATTATCAAATCATAACTTTTATTTATGTACAATTACATAACCATACTACTTATTACAAACAACAAAAATCAAAATATTTATATTTCTACATATTCACTACCGATTACATGACTTGTTTCTCCTTCTGGGAGTGCAAAGTAATCAGCTACATCTAAATGCATGAAGTCAAAATTATCTTCGGAGATAAAATTTGCTCCAGCATTTTTCTCTGTCTTTTCTTTGTCCTGAGCTGAGGGTCGATTGGAAACAGCCTCTCTGCCCTTTCAGGCGGGGGTAAGGCCTGCGTACTTATTACCCTCCCCAGACCCCACCTTGTGGGACTATACTCGGCAGTTGTTATTGTTGTTGTTGTTATATTTTTCTGTGTCTTTTCCAAGGAGGCTTGATAAAGCTCAACCAGGTGCTTTGGCGTACGAGAGGTACGTGACCAGTGCCCTTATCCTCCACATCTACAACATGCACTTTCTGCATTTGGTGCTTGCACCGCTTCATGCTTTTGTTTCTTCCTTTTCCACTGCTGGTGGCGAGGAGGGTTCTTTGGTGCATTATTATTACCATGATTAGAGTTTCTTCCCCGACCACGACCATGAAACACATCTGAATGACCTAAAATTTAATACATACATCCCAAATCATCTAACGAAGCTACAACAACTCTCGAAATTTCATTCCGACCTTCGGATCAAAATCTCACCTATCAACCAAAATTTACCAAAATACTAACTTTGCCAATTCAAATTTAATTCTACATCGGACCTCCAAAACCACTTCCGGTCAAGCTCCTAAGTCACAAATCATCCCCCGACGCTAACCGAATCACAAGAAATCATGTTCGATCCCTCTAACTTATAAGTCAACATCCGATTGACTTTTCCAAACCAAATATTCCTTAAAAAGACTAAGTGTCTCATTTCCTTCTAAATTCAATCCAAGCCAACTTGATCACACAAGACACTGATAATAAAGCATAAAGAAGCAAAAATGGGAAAAGGGAGTGGTTGTCATACCTTCTTTTTGCACACCACCCCGAAAGGTAGTATATAAGGGAGCTTTAAGTGACATTATTCGAAATGGGATTATTTGTCCACTTGGGATAGTTCATGGATTCTTGTCTCAAGGGCATTTCCGCCAATCACTTAAACAGTGCCAAAATGCCATATTCATTGAGTTAGTGTCCTAAGTCATCGGTTTATTTTAAATCTCAAATCGAGGAAATTTTGACTTTCTTTTTGAAGTCTGCGAACCAGAAATTCTGAATAAGGAATTCTGTTAACCCGAGGGAAGGTGTTAGGCACCCCCGAATTCCGTGGTTCTAGCACGATCGCTTAAATTAATATAATTGGCTCATTATCTGATTTTAAAATATGTTCTAACCTATGGTGCAATTTTAAACTTTAACCGCTTTATTTCATTATTTTTTTAAGCAAACTTGCAATGTTATTTAAAATACTTCTCGAACCACGTCACGTAAATGCACCCGCGGTTCTCTGACATATTTTATCTAATATTATTGATATATAAATTTGGGTCACATAAATGCGCACCCGAATTTAGAAAAGTAAATTATTAAACAGCACGCCTAAAGCAAACTACGATTATTCTATGCAAATAAGTGACATGAACTCGCAAATAAGCATATTAGCTACATGGTATTAGTTTGTAACTAACATGAACTTGCATTAAAACTAGCAAACGTCATATGTACCAAGTTTGTTACATATATGTAGTTAATACAGGGACTTGGTGAAAATATCTACAAGCTGATCATTCGACTTCACAAATTTTGTAGCAATATCTCCTGAGAGTATCTTTTCTCTAACAATATGACAGTCAATTTCAATGTGTTTAGTTCTCTTATGAAACACTGGATTTGACGCAATACGAAGAGCAGCAGCCATCATAGACACGCATATATGGTTAT
>JASVEL010011139.1:0-26661 GCA_032618575.1 Nicotiana noctiflora
AGGTAATTAAGGCATTTGAATTAGGAGCTATAGAAATTCAAACAATGGATGGATCACGTACATTCAAAGTAAACGGACATCGGTTTAAACCTTACATAGGCCTGGATGACATGGAGGACAAGGTAGAATTGTGGTTGGATGAACCTCAAAGGTCTAGCGAGCCTTAAAATGCGCTAAGTTGAGTCGTGTCGCGACGTTAAATCAGGCGCTACGTGGGAGGCAACCCACGAACATGTTGTAAGTATTTTTATCTTAGTAGTATTTAATAAAATAAATTAAGAAAAAACAAAATTTTTGCTGAACAATTGAGAAAAAAATTCAGAGAGGGGCACCGTCCGCGGTCCATCCGCGACCGCGGATGAACCGCGAAAAAATGACCTCTCTGAACTTTCTCTGTTCGTGGTCCATTCGCGGCCGCGAACCAACCGCAAAAAATTGTCCTCTCTGAATCTCGACTGTTCGCGGTCCATCCGCGGCCGCGAACGAACCGCGAACAGTCGCGGCCAGTTCCGCGGTCGGCTAAAAATAATGTTTTTTTTAATTTTTATTTCCCCCCCCCCGCTTTCTTTAAACCCTAAAAACCCATCCCCTCTTTCCCATATCCCTCCTAGCCGCCCCCATTCTCCAAATATCTCTCTCTCTCTAACTTCAAATCCTCTCCCTTCTCTCTAAAAAAAAATTCCCAACCCCCCTTCTCCAAATCACCCCTTCTTCCTCCTTACTCCTCCATTGTTATCACTTGTAAGTTTCTCTACTTTTTTCTCTTTTATTTTGTTTTTATTTTTAGTTTTTAATTATTTATTTTGTAGAATTAATTAGATATTGTTAGTTTAGGATAAATCTTGAATATGACTTGGTTTCTTTGTGCACATTACATGTTTCCATGAAATTCTTCTAAAGAACCTTGTTATATGATAGAAGTTTGGTAAAGAATGAGTTGTTGGGTTTTCAAGTGTGTTTATGATGCTAATTTTATGATTTGGAAACCCAAATACTATTTAGACCATGTATGTTGATTGGTTAGACAAGTTGGGCAAATTATCCTTGATCATAATTTATTAATGTAGTTTTAGGAGACATAATGCCCAACTCATGAATTGGTGATGGTCTATTTTATTGGGGATGGATTATGTCAATTCGGTAATATTAGAAGTGTTCAAATAACTAAGTGTGGGGTGCTTGAATAGGCATGTGTAAAATAGTTAGATAAAGAATCTAAATATAGGAGTATGAGGTCATTGCACGAAAAAATGGTCAATTGTGATATCTCACGGATGGCGAAGTCTGAGTAGCCTTCCGATGACTAACGGTTTACAAAAATTTTTGGCTATCTTATTTGTGCAGGATCATGGCCCCAAAGAGAGCTCGACATGGTGCTAGCGCATCTAGGCAACCGACTTATGATGAGTCTAGGTTTGCTTGTGAAGAAGCGGAGAATGGATTTCACATTAAAGCGACCAAGAAGTGGCTCCAAGAGGTAGAAGTTGACCGGATAGCTATCCGCTCGGAGAAGCCGGAAATATATGATGAGATTCGGAGGCGGGAGATGGAGTTCCTCTTTGACTCACCTCCTAAGGTGAACAAGATGCTTGTCCGGCAATTCTACTCCAATGCTCCTTATGCCATGGTCAGACAAGTATTTGTCAGAGGTAAGACTGTTGATGCCCATATTCATACTATTAGGCAGATACTTAGACTGCCCATGCACACTAGTGATGTCGACTATTACCATGATAGGCCAGGTGTCACATGGGACATGCTAATAGAGGCCTTATGTGTAGATGGCATCCCGATGTGGATTAGAAATAAGACTCTGCACTCTAACTGCTTTACACACACAACCAAATGTTGGTTCTCTATAATTTGCAACCGTATCTTGCCCTCTAGTAACACCACGGATGTTAACTTTAATAGGGCAATTTTGACTTGGTGTTTTGTAACACATCGGGATATTGATATCGCCCGAGTAATTAGTGATGATATGGTATTGAGGGGATCCCTCACTGCCAAGAGTTTTTATTACCCATCACTTGTCACTACATTGTGTCTCCTTCATCAGACCCCAGTAACTGATGTTGATGGTGAGCTACTACCAAAAGCTCCATTTAGAGTTGCTACAATCCGGGTTGGACGAGACACAACCCCAATTGACTTGGATGAGGAGGACGATCCTATACCGGTTGCCCGGGCCAGGCACTCCACGGATTCAGCCGGACCTTCCAGGCCTGCTCCTCGTGGAGCAAGTATGTCTAGGTCCGAGTCCACACGACCTATGCTTAGGTCCATGGAGGAGGAGGTTGCTGATCTGCGCACCTCCGTTGATGGCTTGCACACACGGCTAGACGCCATGTCTACAAGGCAAGCTCGGTCAGAAAACAGGTTTATGGCATGGTTCAGAGCACTTGGACGAGCATGTCATGTCGACCCATCCACCGTCTCCGACTCCGAGTGAGTCTCAGGTAAGTTTTCTTGCCCCTATTGTGCTTTAATTTTTACTTATGTCATGGGGACATGACATATCTGTAAGTGTGGGATGGGTGACTTATCTTGTACATGATGTATATATTAGTTGTAGTAGTAATATAAAATAATAAAAACACAAAAAAAATCATAAAATTTTAAAAATCCAAAAAATATGAGTAGAGGACTCTTCCTGATGACGGACTATTTAGGACAAGTACTCTTGAGGGAAGTAGTCCGCGTAGGAATTTTTTCTTTCTTTTATTTTCTTTTTATAGGTAATGTATCATCTCCCCCTTGGTTTTTCTTTTGAGCACGGTTCTTTTCCAAGTGTTTTTATTTGAACCGGGTTAGGTAGATTTTTTTTTCTTTCTTTCTTTTCTTAGGATTAGAGGTAAAAGGGCAACATGTAACCCCAAATATGCACATTAGCAAAAGCGTAAATTGAACTTGAGAATGTATCTTCTAAGCTTGACTGTAGAATCTCAATATGCCTTAAATTGCACAATAGTGCTTGCTTGAACATCGATAGGACTTTGTAGATCAACCGGATTCCAAATGAGTTGCATGCCATGTGTGTGTGAGGTTTTACTTACATTGTATGTTGTACATGATGCCTAGAACTTGCCATGTGTGTTTGCAAAGCGAAATAGAAGTTGTTTGGTTGTAGAAAGGATAGAGGCATTTCTTTGCGTAACCCCATATACCAATAGACATGAATTCACCCGTACATTATATCTTAGTTAACCCCTTTGAGCTTAAGCCTATTCTTTGATAACCCTTGAATGTTCATCAAATATGTATAATGTTCTACTTTACCTCCTATAAGCACTTGTATTGTAATGAATATGCAAAAGTTTAAGTGTGGGGTGAAGGGAAATGGAAAAAGGGAAAATCAAGAATTAATGAATGAAAATAGTGGACTGGTCCAAAATAATGTTGCAAAGCAATGAGACAAAGAGCTATATCAGTGAATATGTAAAAATTAGAAAGGCCAGTTACATCAACAAACCTTAAAGACCTCTTGATCTATGATTGAATAACTCGATTAGTGGAGTATTACACTAGGGGCAAGCCTATGGTGTGTCTGTATTCATATAAATGTTCTTTGTTGAGAGTGAGTGAATTTTTCCGATATCTATAAATTCCATGTATTTGAATTGTTAATGTGTGGGAACTTCTCTCAATAAATTTGGTGAGGGCATGTAATTCAAGAGGAAGAAGGTAAATTTGCAAGTTTTTGGTAATAAGTAGAGTAAGTACTAATGTGCGGGCAAGAGAGTTTGCGGTTAGGTAAAGAGTGTGCATATCTTAGGTTCTTCATGTATAATAGCTTTTGCGACATACTTTGGGGGAGACAAATGTTTGTTAATTGGCCTAAAGTGTGATTAAAGTTGCTCGAGGACGAGCAAAGGTTTAAGTGTGGGGTATTGATAATAGGTGAATTTGACTATAATTATGCCCTAAATAATCACACATTGTTATGGTATTTATGTTGTTTATGGGGACAAAATGCTTTGATTAGTGTTTGTTTGTGTGTTATAGGTACATGTGATGAAATGGATGCTAAGAAGAGTATTTTGAAGTCATATGTTGATGAAAAGGCCAAGAGAAGATCTAAGGTGAAAAGAGCTGGAAGAAGCAGTCAAAAATACGCAGCACTGTTCATCCGCGGTTCATCCGCGGTCGCGGATGAACCGCGAAAAAAGAGGCATTCTAAAGTTTGACTGTTCGCGGTTGGCTCGTGGCCGCGAACGAACCGCGGAAGCCGGCACCCAGTTCTCCTAATTGGATTCGAATTTAGTTTTTTAAGCCCTAAAACCTCTATATAAACTCCTAGTTTGCCCCATAGAGGCAGGTTGTCTTTATTTCAATACTTTAGCAAGATATTTAGTAAGAGAGAATCCTCTAAAACTCCTTCTTTTATTTTATATTAATTATTTCTTTATGATTTCAATTATTATTCTTGTTTCTTCAAGCATGAGTGGCTAAATTCTTTTCTAAGGTTTTGATGGAACCTATTGGGGGATGAACTTATCGTTTATGTGATTACAAATTGCGACTTAGATTTCTATTTGTTCAACTTCATTCTTGTTGTAGTTAATTGGTAGAGCTCCCAATTAGCGGTGCCTATTTAGTGTGCATAACTTGGAAAAAGAGTGCATATTTAGGTATATTGTTAAACAACACCACACCTAGGTTATTGGAGGAATCTATAACTTTAGGCGTAAAGACGGGGTTAGGAATAACGAAGTCTTGGGTGCAATCTTAAGTGAACTATTCAAATTAAAGCTAGCTAGGGTAGCTCGGAGAGTGCACTAGTAAATTATTGTAATTGCTCGGGAGAGGGTTACGATACACATAGCGTTCATGATTGATAGAATATATTAACAATTTGTATGAGCATAACGATAAGGGATTCCATCAACAGGGGAAATCAATAACTTAGTCCTTCTCCATATTATTTTACTCAACATTCAATTCTTTCTTTTAAGCATTCTTAATTCTTGCAAGTAGTTAGTCGAAAATCATACACAAATATACTCTAAATTTTGGGAACTTGATTCGGAAGTACTCTTGGGTTGTGAAAGTTGTGATTGATAGGTTAATTCTCTGTGGGATCGATCTTAGACTTATTAGACCAAGTTATATTGACTACGACCGTTGCTTGGACGTGAATCAGTCCAACATGATGATTCCAGATACGTGACCATTAGAGATGATGGTGTGTTGCGGATGCAGGGTCGGATTTGTGTGCCCAATATGTATGGGCTCCGGGAGTTGATATTAGAGAAGGCCCACAGCTCGCGGTATTCGATTCATTAGGGTGCCGCGAAGATGTACCAGGATTTGATATAGCATTATTGGTGGAGAAGAATGAAGAAGGATATTGTGAATTATGTGGATCGGTGTCTCCACTGTCAGCAGGTCAAGTATGAGCACCAGACACTCGGTGGTGTGATTCAGCGTATGGATATTCTGGAGTGGAAATGGGAGAATATTACTATGTATTTTTTGAGTGGTCTTCCTCGTACCTCGAAGAAGTTTGATTCTATTTGGGTGATTATGGATAGGCTGACCAAGTCCGCGCACTTCATTCCTGTATGCACTACCTATTCTTCGGAGTGGTTAGTAGAGATTTTCATACGGGAGATTATGCGATTGTATAGGGTCCTAGTTTCTATTGTATTAGATAGAGGTACCCAATTTACTTATCAGTTCTGGAGAACATTACGGCGAGAGTTGGGTTCATAGGTAGAGTTGAGCACAACATTTCATCCTCAGATAGACAGGCATTCCGAGCGTACTATCCAGATATTGGAGGACATGTTGCGTGCATGTGTTATTGATTTTGGAGGTTCTTGGGCTGAATTCGTACCACTTGTAGAGTTTTCTTTTAATAATAGCTATCAATCCAGCATTCAGATGGCGCCGTATGAAGCCTTATATGGGAAATATTGTAGATCTCTGGTTGGTTGGTTTGAGCCCGGCGAGGCTAGACTATTGGGGACAGTGTTAGTTCATATGCCTTAGAGAAGGTGAAAGTAATCCAGGAGAGACTTCGTACAGCTCAGTCACGTCAGAAGAACTATGCAGACTGGAAGGTTCGAGATGTATCTTATGCGGTGGGCGAGAAGGTCTCGTGGAAGGTTTTGCCTATGAAAGGCGTTGTGAGGTTTGGAAAGAAAAGAAAGTTGAGTCCAAGGTTAATTGGACCTTTTGAGATACTTAGGAGCATTGGGGATGTGGCCTATATGCTTGCTTTGCCACCTAGCTTGTCGGGAGTTCATCTGGTGTTCCGTGTTTCTATCCTACGGAAGTATGTTGGGGACCTATCTCATGTATTAGACTTCAGCACAAACCAGTTGGATGAGGACTTGACCTACGATGTGGAGTCGGTAGCCATTTTGGGTCGTTAGGTTCGAAAGTTGAGATCTAAGACATAGCCTCGGTGAAGGTACAGTGGAGAGGTCGGCCCAACGAGGAAGCCACTTGGGAGTCTGAGCAGAAGATGCAGAGCAGATATCCTCACTTGTTTGAGACCCCAAGTATGTTTCTTGACCCGTTTGAGGATGAGCGTTTGTTTAAATTGGGGTTGATGTGACGACCCTACCCATCGTTACGGGAGTTACCACCTCGTTTTCCCCGTTTCATGTTTCTATATGTTTCATTATATGTGTTTGGAGAATTTGAAGTAATTCGGATAGAGTTTAATTAGAAATGAGACAATAAGTCTTTTTATGAGAAGGTTAGTTTGGAAAAGTCAACCGAATGTTGACTTATGAGCTAGAAAGCTCCGAATGGATTTTCGATGATTCGACAAGTTTCGGGGGGGGGTGGGGGGGTTGATTTGTGACTTAGGAGTGCAATCAAAATTGAATTTGGAAATCCGGTGTAGAATTAGGCTGGATTTGTCTAAGGTTGGATTTTGGTGAATTTCGGTTGATAGATATGATTTTGATCTGAGGGTCGGAATGAAATTCCGAGAGTTGAAGTAGCTCCGTTAGGTGATTTTGGATATGTGTGCAATGTTTCAGGTCATGCGGAGGTATTTAGGTCTGGTTTTAGATCAAATGCAAGTTTCTGAAGTTTTAGTTCAACTTAGGCTTGAATCCGTGGTAATTCGGTGATTTTGATGTATATGATAGTATTTTTTATGTTGCGATCAAGTTTGAATGAAGTAATAGAACATATCTGTGTATTTGGTTGAGGTCCCGAGGGCCTCAGGGTGATGTCAGATGATTAAATAGGAATTTTTGAAGTTGCAGCAGGTCTGTTATTGAAGCTCTTAGTATTTCCACATCTGTAGGAAAAAGACCACAGCAGCGGTTCCGCAGATGCGGCTAATTGGTTGCAAAAGCGATCCTGGTGAGGTCTGGCATCTTTCGTAAAAGTGAAAGAATTTCCGCAAAAGCAGACACCGCAGAAGCGGTAAGAGATCGCAGAAGCAGTCATGGAATATTGATGAGACCGCAGAAGCAGTCAATGTGATCGCAGTGGCCGAGACCGCAAAAGCGGTTTAAGACCACAGAAACGACCCTAGTTGGTTTAAGCAAAATCGTACAACCGGTTTATTGGACGCAAAAGCGACAACCGCCGTAGCGGTTGGGTTGTCGTTAAAGCAAAAATCACAGAGGGGTTTTAATAAACAGTGTTATCGAATTTCAGAAGTTAGAAAATATTTTTAGACATCGGGGAAAGGCGATTTGTGAGCGATTTTGAATAGAATTCATGGGATTTCATCAGGTAAGAGTTCTTAGACTCGTTTATGTTGTTATGATGTAAACATAGATTAAACACTAAAAACCCAAGGATTTAAGGGGTAAAAATGGAGGTTAGGGCTTGAAACCTAAGTAGGTGTAAAAATGGAATTTGAGAGGTCAAATGGACTCCGATTTTGATGAACTTTATATGTACGAACTCATAGCGAGACGAGGAATCCATTGTTATAATTTTAAGAATTTTTCAAGAAGTGGGCCTGGGGCTCGGGTTTACCAACTTCGTGAATTTTAGTACTCTATGAGTATTCTTGATTGGGTTGTGTTTCTTTAACCTGTATATATGTATCGCTGAGCTTTTGCCTAGATTCAACGCGCGAAGAGAGCGATACGAATGGAAAAGGCATTGTGGACCAGTCTACGACCGGTTAGGGCGTGACTCGCACCCCGTGGTAAGTGCGGGATTGTTTATGACTGGAGATTGTGAATTGGTCGATCCCGAACAAGAATGTTTCTATATGGTCGATTGATACACACCCTGTGTTGAATATATCTGGGCTTTTTGCCATGTTTGGGGCCTTCCGCCGATCTGTAGCATCCTCAGAGGATGAATATCATAGAGATAGCATGTTTTGTATAATCACAAATCTCAGTCATGTGTTTAATCACTGTTAGGAAATGCTAAGTCACTTTTCCTGAAGATAAATATCTAAAGCTTATTCTTCTTAATAAATTGGAAGTTGGGAAATTAATTGAATCTGTTACGTGACTCATATGCATATTCTGAGTATGGATCAGGTTGCACGCCACAACGAATATTATGATTATATTGCGCTTGGGCTGAAAGAGCTAGGGGTGGGCATATATAGGGTAAAACCGATCACCCGAATTGTTAATTTTTTATTGGGTTATCGGTATTGGGTTATTGGTTTAACGGTTCAGTAACGGGGTAAAAAAAAATTTTATTGGGTGATCGGTTCGGTCTCGGTTTGCATTTTTGTTATTGGGTAAAAACCGATAACCCAATAACAATGAAGTAATTTACTAATCTACCCTTAAGTATATACTAGGGTTTTATTTTACTAATTCCCTTCCGTCAATAGTTCATTCAGTCTTTGTCTCCCTCATTGTATTTCCGCCGCAGCCCCCAACTCCAAACAGTCAATCGCATCGTGTAACACCAGATGCTTGACTCGTCAATCGCATCGTGTAAGTTTTGGCTCAAGATTTTTTGTTTGCTTCTTGATAATTGTTCTGTTTGCTTAAGAATTTTGCCTCTGTTTGCTTCTAATTTTTGCCTCTGTTTGCTTCTGATTTTTGCCTCCTGTTTTCTAACCGCCAGTCTTGGTGTCTTCTCTACTCATGTGAAATTTATGGCTAGAGGAGTAGCAATGTTTTGATATTCAGTTTAAGTAATTGAGCACTTTTAATTTTAGTTTTATCTTATCGGGTAAACCGATAACCGAACCGATAAGGATCAATAACCGATAAGCCGATAACCGATAATTAATATCTTATCGGTTTGGTTACCGGGTTATGACATTTGTAAACCGATAACCGATAGGCAAAACCGATAATTTTCAAAATCGAACCGAACCGACCGATACCCACCCCTAGAAGGAGCCTCTCTGGAGTCTGTACACACCCCTAGTGAGCGCCGTCGATGTTAAATGGATTGGGCTGTACACCACATCATGTTCATGTGCATTTGCATTGCATTTTTACATTATACTTGATTGTTATATTTGAAGTTGATTGCTGTTAGTCAGTAGTAAGGTGTCGGACTGTTAGTTTAGCTTTAGTTTGTGGCATTTCGTGGATTTCTTACCTTCGGACATTTCATATGCTTATTACTCACTGAGTCAGTAGTACTCATCCCTACTCCTTGCACCTTCTGTGCAGATTCAGGTGCACTGGAGGCTTAGCTGAGCTGTCTTTGTTTCTAGAGCTTATCAAAGTTGTGGAGGTAGCTGCTTGACATTCGCATGTAGCTACTTGACGTTTGCAGGACCTGACTGCTCTTCCTATTTTAGTTTTTTATATATACATTTCCAGACCTGATTATTTCGTTCAGATATTGGTATCCGGTTTTGTTTAGAGGCTCTAGACTCGTGACCCAGATCTTTTGGGATTGTTTTCATCGGACACCGTATTTCTCAGTATTATTCTTCTATACGTATTGTATTATTATTCTAAAACTATTATATTCTCTTTAAATTGTTGGCTTTGAGGTTTACGGTTGATTTGGGAATGACTGTTGGTAAGTCTTGCCTAGCTTTAGGGTTGGGCGCCTTCACGATCGGGTTTTGATCGTGACAGTTACCCTTCAAACTATCTTAACCACTAAACTCCATTCATGGTAAAATAACCATGGTAGCAGTTTATATACAATATATTTTTTGTCAAACACAACCAAATAAAACTTTAGCATGCTCCCAACAATTTTCCATCAAGAAATAGAAATGGTCCTGCTGGTAAACTTGTAAAAAATAGGCAGCAAGTTACAATCTTAAAAGAAATAAACCGAAGAGTACACATGGGAATCCATTCGAATCATTCACATCTTCAACATTTAGACTTGATGTTCATGGTTTCAGAGTAGTACCTGAATACAAAAACCAATAACTAATGAAAATGAGCTTAAGAACTAGCAAATGTGAGAGATTCAATAACAGCAGCAAGTCAACCCTTCAAACTTCAACTCACCACTTCCTTACACCATTTTGAGCCCCAAATTAACCAAAAATTCTTTGAAATTTTGAGTTATTACTAACAATGAAAGAAAAGGGCGATTTCCATCAAATTTTAACCAAAACAATGCAAAGTTTTCTGTATTCTTTTAAGAGTACGAATCGCTCTTTCAGAAGTTTAGTGCAGAAAAATGAAGGTGAAATATGTTCTTCAATCATGCCTTGAAAGGCAAGAAAACATGCATTTATAGGCAATGCTAGTAGGGAAACTCTTCATATTTTATTTTTACACTTTTGTCCTTTTTAATTTCTGCTTTTAGCTTAAAGAACCCTAAAATTTTGACATATATTCCAATTTAAAATACCCAAAAACCTGAAATTGGATAGAGACCCCTACTAGAATCTTCCTATTTCAGTTACACTAGAAATTCCTGTCACGACCCAACCCCAGTCATGATGGCGCCCAATACACCGTTAGGCAAGTCCGACCATATACAACATTAACCCAAATTATTACTCAGATTTTTAGATAATTAACACAGAGAATTTACTAACTCATTACATCCAAGTTCATAATTTTATGATAAATCTTGCGGAAGTTCAATTAAAATATCACAACATAGCCCAATAGAATCCGGTGTCGCGAACACGAGCCTCTAATACATAATGTCCACCTAATACAAGTCTTTCTAGGAAAAATACGGAATAGAAAGATAGAGGTAGAAGGGAGAGATCAAGGCTGTGAACGCCATGCAGCTACCTTGATGCTCCTGGATGATGCTGCGCTGCTAATCAAGTCCTCACTCAGCCTATGGGGTACCTGGATCTGCACGCAAGGTAAAGGGAGTAATGTGAGTACTCCGACGCAGTGAGTAATACACATAAATAAAGGCTGAGAGTAAGAAATAATGGAATAAAACAAAATAAGCTATAACTGGCAGTCGAGAACATTTAATCATGAAACAACACACTCATGAAATAAGGGATAGAAATACTATGACAAGTGAACCAGATAAATATAAAATGCATGAATGCAATGGACCACATAAGATGGTACACTCTAGTACCCATTGTGGAGTGCAGCTTGATCCATTTAACGTCGACGACGCTCATCGAGTGTGTGTATAGGCTCTAGAGGGGCTCCTACAATCCAAGCGCAAATAATCAAGCCACATCTTGGCACCAACCAAGCTCTCGGCCTCAATATCAATATAATACCGCTGCGGCGCATAGCCCGATCCATGCTCACCTTAGAAATTCACATAAGCCTCTCGAGCAATATTAAATAACAAGTTCTCAGCTTAGAATGTTAATAAAAATAGTGTTTAAGTTTTCAAATCTTAGAAAGATGGCTGGTTATTTCAAAACAGCATTTAAACTTAGGACTTAAGTCAATTAACATGTCAAATAAGGTGAAAACAGTAATAGCAATCCCTAAGGAATTCAAATAATCGACACAAAGCCCAAATATAACAATTTAATCCAAATAGGATGATTGTCAAACAAGTCTTAGTCGAAAACACTATATAAACATCACTAGGGACAAACCAAGTCACAATCACTAACCATAAATGACACTGCACTCATGATAGAGTGCGTGTCTCACCTCAATATAGCATTACAATGCGAAATTCCGGGGTTTCAACCCCTCATGATATCATTTACATTTATTACTCACCTCAAGCCGGCCAAAAATCTAGCTCGGTATGCCTTTTCCTCTTGAATCGACCTCCTTGTGCGTCGAATCTGATCTGAACCAAACGTAGCCCAATCGAAAAGACTCAAAAAATATCAATAATCACGAAATTGACACAACTCGAGCCCCGAGCCCACTTATCGAGAAATAAGAATATTCGCATCACCTAATTCCTTATCTCGCCACGAGTCTATACATATCAAATTTACCAAAATCCGAGCTCAAATACTACCTCAAACTCCAAATTTCCATTTCAAAAGTTAAACCCTAGTTCTTCCATTTTAATCAATTTTCCATGAATTTAATTGTTGATTCCTCAATAAAATTATGATTTTAGTTCACAATAATCACCTCCAATCAATTCCTATCAAAACCCTCCTTAATCATTGTCAAAAAACACCCAAGGTTGCTCAACAATGATGAAAATAAGATGTAGCTCGCGGAGAAAATATTATAAGTTTGCCCGTCTCTTTTCGCTTTTACGGTCCACTTCCGAGGAAATATTAAGCGGGACCGCTTCCACGACTTTCCTTCCGCTTCTGTAGGAATTGCAAATAAAAGCCATGACCACTTATGCGGTCAACAAGTCACTTATGCAACTCCGCTCCTATAGATTTCCTCCAGCTTTTGCGGAAATACCAAACTCGAGCCAACCGCTTATGCGGTTACACCATCGCATAAGCGATACCGCTTCTGCAGCTACCCAATCGCTTCTCTGGAACCAGCGCCCATGCATCCTCACCACTTTTGAGGTCAATCCTTCGCATAAGAATGTCCGCTTCTGCGGTCCAAGACTCGAAGAAGCGAAAATACCAGTTGCAGTAAGCTTCAGCAACATGCAAATTCAAAAACTCTCCATTTCACCATCCGAACTCACCCCGAGGCTCCCGGGACCTCAACCAAAAGCACCAACACATCCTAAAACATCATTCAAAATTTTTCCAATCAAATACCTCAAACCATGCTAAAACCATCGAATCACATCGTATTCAAGCCTAGGTTGTTAAAAAACTTCCGAAATACGCATTTGACAAAAAATCCGACCAAAACACCTATGAATGACCTAAAATTTTGCATAGACATCCAAAATCACCTAACGAAGCTACAATAACTCTCGAAATTCCATTCCCACTCTCGGATAAAAATATCACGTATCAACCGAAATTCGCCAAAATACTAATTTCACCAATTCAAGCCTAATTCTACACCGAACCTTTAAAAGCACTTCTGATCACACTGCTAAGTAACAAATCACCCCCAAAGCTAACTGAATTGCCGAAAATCGCATCTGAGCCTTCTAATTCATAAGTCAACATCCGTTTGAATTTTCCAAAACAAGCCTTCCTTAAAGAGACTATCTTATTTCCTACCAAAACCAATCCAATTCAACTCTAACACACAAAATGCTGATAATGAAACATGAAGAAGCATAAAATGGGGGAAATAGGGTGGTAACACATTACACGACGGATTGGATCGTCACATCCTCCCCAACTTAAACAAATGCTTGTCCTCGAGCGGGTCAAGAAACATACCTGAAGTCTCAAATAGATGAGATATCTACTCTGCATCTCCCGCTCAGTCTCCCAGGTAGCCTCCTCCACTGGCCGACCTCTCCACTTCACCTTCACTGAAGCTATATCCTTTGATCTCAATTTCCAAACCTGACAACCCAAAATAGCCACTGTCTCCGCATCATAGGTCAAATCATCATCTAGCTGGACCGTGCTGATGTCCAACACATTAGATGCGTCCCGAACATACTTCCGGAGCATATATACATGAAATACCGGATAAACCCCCCGACAAGCTACATGGCAAGGAAAGCATATACGCCACGTCCCGAATCTTCCTAAGTACCTCAAAAGGCCCAATGAACCGTGGACTCAACTTTCCTTTCTTTCGAAACCTCATAATGCCCTTCATGTGAAAAACCTTCAGCAAGACCTTCTCGCCCACCATATAAGATACATCTCGAACCTTCTGCTCCGCATAACTCTTATAACGAGACTACCCTGTATGAAGTCTCTACTGGATCACTTTCACATTCTTTAAGGCACCCTGAACTAACTCTATCCCCGATAGTCTAGCCACACTGTACTCAAACCAACCAACTGGAGATCTACACCGTCTCCCATATAAGGCCTCATACGGTACCATCTGAGTGCTAGATTGATAGTTGTTATTGTAGGCAAACTATGCAAGTGGCAAGAACTCAGCCCAAGAACCTCCAAAATAAATAACACAGGCACGTAACATGTCCTCCAATATCTGAATGGTATGGTCGGACTGCCCGTGCGTCTGAGGATGAAACGTTGTGCTCAGATCCACCTATGTACCCAACTATCGCTAAAAAGTCCTCCAAAACTGGAAGTGAACTGAGTACCCCTATCTGAGATAATAGAAACTAGGACCCCATGCAGCCGAACAATCTCCTTGATGAAAATCCCAACCAGCCACTCCGAAGAATAGGTAGTACACACCAGAATGAAGTGTGCGGACTTGGTCAGCCGATGCATAATCACCCAAATCGAATCAAACTTCTTCGAGGTTCAAGGGAGACCACTCACAACATCCATAGTAATCCTCTCCCACTTCCACTATGGAATATCCATCCGATCTCTGATGTTCATATTTCACCTGCTGGCAGTTGAGACACCAAGCTACATAACCCATAATATCTTTATTCATTCTTCTCCACCAGTAGTGCTGCCTCAAATTATACATCTTCACGGCACCCGGATATATGGAATACCACGAGCTGTGGGCCTCATCAAGAATCAACTCTCTTAGCCCATCTACATTGAGAACCCAAATTCGACCCCGTAACCTCAATACACCATCATCACCAAGGGTCACAACTCTGGCGTCGCCATGTTTAACTTTGTCCTTGAGGACAAGCAAGTGCAGATCACCATACTGGCGCTATTTGATGTGATCATATAAGCAAGATTGAGAAACAATGCAAGCCTACACCCGACTGGGCTCTAAAATGTCTAATCTCATAAAATAATTGTCCAATTCTTGAACATCCATTACAAAGGGCCTCTCCCCAATAGGGAAGTATGCCGAACTCCCCATGTTGATTGCTTTTCAGCTTAAAGCATCGGCCACTACATTGGCCTTCCACGGATGATATAGAATAGTAATGTCATAATCCTTTAGCAACTCAAGCCACCTCCGATGCCTCAAATTAAGATCCTTCTACATGAAAAAATGCTAAAAACTATGATGATTGGTGAATACCTCACAAGATATGCTTATAAGTAATGCCTCCAAATCTTCAAAGCATGAACTATAGCAGCCAACTCTAAGTCATGAACATAGTAGTTCTTCTCATGGGGCTTCTACTGACGAGAAGCATAAGCAACCACTCTACCTTCATACATCAATACACAACCAATCTCGACTCTCGAAGAGTCATAATAGACAGTGTAAGAACCTGAAGCTGATGGCAAAACTAATACTGGAGATATGGTCAAAGCTGTCTTGAGCTTCAGGAAGCTCTCCTTGCACTCGTCTGACCATAAAAATGGAGCACCCTTCTGCGTCAACTTGGTCATGGGCGAAGAAATAGATGAAAAACACTGGATGAATCGGCGATAATAACCTGCCAAACCGAGGAAACTATGAATATAGATGGTTGAGGATGATCTAGGCCAACTTTGACCTACCTCTATCTTTTTTAGATCAACCTAAATACCATCACTGAATACCACGTGCCCTAGGAAAGCCACATAACCAATCCAGAAATCGCATTTGGAGAACTTTGCATATAACTTCTCCTATCTCAATCTCTGTAATACCACTCACAAATATTGTTCATGCTCCTCCTAGCTACGTGAGTACACCAGGATATCATCAATAACAACAATAAAAAATGAATCTAGATACGACCGAAATACACTATTCATCAAATGCCTGAACATTGTTGGGGTATTAGTCAACCCAAAGGACATAACAAAAAACTCATAGTGCCTATATCTAGTCCTGAAAGCAGTCTTCATAATATCTGAATCCCTGATCTTCAACTGGTAATAGCCGGAATAGAGATCAATCTTGGAGAATAGCCTTGCCCCCTGAAGTTGGTCAAATAAACCATCAATACGAGGTAGGGGATACTTTTTATTCACGGTTACTTTGTTCAATTGTTTGTAGTCAATGCACATTCTAATTTTTCCATCTTTCTATTTCACAAATAGACCTAGTGCACCCCACGGTGACATACTAGGCCAAATGAACCCCTTTTCTAGGAGCTCCTAAAGCTGATCCTTTAATTCTTTCAACTCTGCTGGTGCCATGCGATACAGAGAAATGGAAATGGGCTGAGTTCCCGGCACTATGTCAATACCAAAATCAATATTCTTGTCTGGTGGCATGCCCGACAGGTCTACGAGAAATACATCAAGGAAATCTCTCACAACGGTAACATAATCAAGGGTAGGTGTATCAACTCGAACATCTCTCAAAAAAGCCAAATATGAAAGGCAACCATTCCAAACCATACATTGGGCCTTTAAGAAAGAAACAACTCTACTCAGAACATAGTCAGTCACACCTCGCCACTCGATCCTCGAAATACGCAGCATAACTAAGGTGATTTTCTTAGCATGATAGTCTAGAATAGCATAACACGGTGATAACCAGTCCATGCCCAAAATAACATCAAAGTCTACCACGCTCAATACCAATAAATCAAGTTGGGTCTCCAGACCCCCAATAGTCACAGGACAAGACTGATACACATGGTCTACAACAATAGTATCGCCCATCGGGGTAGATACATGCACGAGTAAATCAAGACACCCCCGAGTCATACCCAAATGATAAGAAAAATATGAGGACACATAAGAATAGGTAGAACCGGGATAAAATAAGACAAAGGCATCCATGTGGCAGACTAAGATAATGGTATTTGTCCTGCCTGGAATAGCATAAAATCGAGCATGGCCACCACCGAATCGACCTCCACCCCTGGGGCAACCTCTGGCTGCCTGGCCTCCACCCCTAGCTGATTCTGTGGGTGGAGAAGAAGCTCGGGCAGAATATGAGGGATGATCCCTCTGCTGAGACTGACCACCATAAAGTCAAGGACACTGCCTCCTCATATGACCAAACTCACTGCACTCGTAGCAACTACCAGGTGCTGGTGAAGGAGACTGAAGGGAACCCCGCGCACTAGAATGACCGACCGATGCACTTGTCGCAGAGGAACCTTGAGGTAGAGGGGCATAAGATGAGCTCGGAGCTGGGAGGCCACTAAGTGATGGCTGCCCCTGCTGGAAACCCTGATGACCACGACTTGAAAATGCCCCACTATACTGTGGATGAGCCGACTGAGGAAGCCTAAAGGAACAACCTCTACCACGCTGGAACTAGCCCCTAGATTGAGCACCACTAAAGCTACCGGAGCCTCGAGGCCTCTTGGCCTCCCTCTGATCTCGCTGCCTGAGGCGATTCATCTCAATCTCACGAGTAATGTCAACTACCTTCCTGAACGAGGCACCCAATACTCCCTCTCTAGTTATCAGAATACATAATGAGTAGTTAAGGCCATCCACAAACCTCCTAATCCTCTCTCGATCTGTCGAGATCATCCAAGTAGCATGACAGGCCAACCGTGAAAATCTCATCTCGTACTGGGTCATAGACATGTCCCCCTGGGTCAACCACTCAAATTGACGATGCAGCTCCTCTCTGTGGGACTACAGTACATACTTCTTCAGGAAGAGGGTAGAGAACTATTACCTTGTAAGAGGTGTTGCATGAACAGGACTACGCCTCTAAAAATTATAACACCAGGCAAATGCATCTTTAGAGAACTGGAAGGTAGTAAAATCCACACCACTCGACTCCAACATCGGTACGAAGCATACGCGGACACTTGTCAAGAAAACCATGGGCATCCTCACCCTCAGTACCATTAAATGTCGAAGGTTGGAGCCTACCAAATCTCTCGAGATAACGTTTCTCATCATCAGGCATAGCTGGAATCACATAGTCATGAAGTGGGGCAATCGGCTAAGCTGGAACTGCTCCTGGTATCTGTAATCCCCGCACAACCTGCTCAAGTGTGCGACTGGGGTTTGATTTCCTCCCCTAACCTACGAAGTAGCTGCTGTAGTAGTGGCTGAAAATGCGTGAGTCAGGCCAGTGAAAACTAATAATATCGGAGCCAAGGCCTCGTGGAGACTTAGAATCACAATGGGCATTGCCGGTGCCTGAACAAGTGCTGCTAGAGCATCCATTGCTGGAGTTTGGTCCTGAACTGGGGCAACTGGTGGATCAACAGGTGCTGCCCTTGCTGCTCTGCCTCGACCACGACCACGACTACCACCACGACCATGACCGCATCCATGGCCTCTAGCGGCCTCAGTAGGTGGTACTGGTGGTCGTCTGCCATGTCTGGTTGCACGAGTCCTCTCCATTTTCCAGAGAATAGAATAAAAAAATTTAGTTCTCGGATCAACAAAGTCGCACGACAATAATTTCAAGAATATGAAGTTTTTCTTAAAGGTTCTGCTGCCCTCGAGGATAAATACAAACGTATCCGAACCGATCCATGAGACTCTACTAAACCGGCTCATAATTCGCGAGACCAAGTAACCTAGGCTCTGATACCAACTTGTCACGACACCGACCCCGATCATGTTAGCGCCTAATATACTGCTAGGCAAGCCCGATCATATACAACATTAACCCAAATTCTTACTCAGATTATTATATAATTGACACGGAGAATTTACTAAGTCATTACATTTAAGTTCATAATTTTATAATAAAGCATGCGGAAGTTCCATTAAAATATCACAACATAGCCCGATAGAATCTAGTGTCGCGAACACGAACCTCTAATACAGAATATTTACCTAATACAAGTTTGTCTAGAAAAAATACAGAACAAAAGGATAGAGATTCAAAGGAAAGATCAAGGCTGCGAACGACATGCAGCTACCTCGAGTCTCCTAGATAAAGCTCCGCTGCAAATCAAGTGCTCACTCAGCCTGTGGGGTATTTGGATTTGCACGTAAGGTGCAGGGATTAATATGAGTACTCTGACACAGTGAGTAATAAACATAAATAAAGGCTAAGAGTAAGAAATCGTGGAATAAAACAAAATAGGCTATAACTAGTAGTCTAGAACACTTAATCATGAAACAACACACTGATGAAATAAGGTACAAAATACTATGACAAGTGAACGAGATAAATATCAAATGCATGAATGCAATGCAACACATAAGATGGTACACTCTAGTACCCGCTGTGGCGTGCAACCCGATCCATTTAACATCAGCGACACTCACTAGGGGCTCCAATAGCCCAAGCTCAAATAACCAAGCCATCTCGTGGAACCAACCAGGCTCTCGGCCTCAATATCAATATAATACCATTGCAGCGCAGCCCGATCCATGCTTAGATTAGAAATTCATATAAGCCTCTCGGGAAATATTAAAATAATAAGTTCTCAACTCAGAACGTCAATAAAAATAGTGTTTATGTTTCCAATCTTAGAAAGATGGATGAGCATTTCAAAACAATATTCAAACTTAGGTCTGAAATTAATTAACATGTCAAAAATTGTGAAAACAGTGATAGCAATTCCTAAAGGATTCAAATAATTGGCACAAAGCCCAAATATAACAAACTAATCAAAGTAGGATGATTTTCAAACAAGTCTTAGTCGAAAACACTGAATAAACATCACTTGTGACGGATCAAGTCACAATCCCCAACCACAAATGACCCTCGTACTCGTCATAGAGCGCGTGTCTCACCTCAATATAGCATTACAATGGGTAATTCCTGGGTTTCAAACCCTCAAGACATCATTTACATCTATTACTCACCTCAAGCCAGCCAAAAGTCTATCTCGCTATGCGTTTTCCTCTCTAATCGACCTCCTCGTGTGCCGAATCTGATCAAAACCGCAAGGAATACGTGCAATACGCTAATTGAACATAAACCAATTGAACTCAAAAAACATCAAAATTCACGAAATTGAAAAAACCTGAGCCCCAGGCCCACTTCTCGAAAAATCCGAAAATTCACATCAGCAGATTCCTTATCTCGCCACGAGTCTATACATATCAAATTTACTAAAATTCTGAGCTCAAATGCTCCCTCAATCTCCAAATTTCCATTTCAAAAGTCAAGCCCTAGTTCTTCCATTTTTAATCAATTTTCCATGAATCTAAGTGTTGATTATTCAATAAAATGATGATTCTAGGTCATGAGACTCATCTCCAATAAATTCCCATCAAAACCCTCCTCAATCCTCGTCAAAAAGCTCTGAAGGTTGCTCAACAATGGTGAAAATAAGACCAAGCTTGCAGAGGAAGTATTATAAGTCAGCCCACCTCTTTTTGCTTTTGCGGTCCTTTTCTCGCTTAAGCGGACCGCTTCAGTGACTTTTCTTCCGCTTCTGCATAAATTTCAAATAATGCCCCGACCACTCCTATGGTCAACAAGTCACTTTTGTGACTCCGTTCTTGTGGATTTCCTCCCGTTTTTGTGGAAGTACCAAACTCCAGCCAACCGCTTCTGCAGTTATACCATCGCATAAGCGATGCCGCTTTTGCGGCTACATAATCGCTTCTACGGAACCAGAGCCTAGGCCACCTCACCACTTCGATGGTCCATACGCATAAGTGTGTCCACATCTGCGGTCCAAGACTCGCAAAAGTGAAAACACCAGTTGCAACAGGCTTCTTTTATCAAATACAGCTTGACATTCATCAGTCCATTTCACTGCAGCATCTTTCTTTAGCAATATGAAAATAGGCTCACAAGTTGATGTAAGTTGGGCAATAAATATGCTAATGTAATTCAATCTGCCAAGCAAAATCATCACATCTTTCTTGCTCTTTGGCGGACGCAACTCCTGAATAGCCTTGATTTTGGACGGGTCTAATTCATTACCACGCCGACTCACCACAAACCCCAATAATTACCCGTATGGTACCCCAAAAGAACATTTTGCTGGATTAAGCTTGAGATTGTATCTCCGAAGCCTCTGGAAAAACTTCCTCAGGTCTTTAACATGATCGTATTGCTTCCTGGACTTGATAATGACATCATCCACATAAACTTCAATTTCTCGATGTATCATGTCATGAAACATGGTAGTCATTGTCCTCATATATGTTGCTCCAGCATTTTTCAGTCTGAATGGCATTACCCTATAACAATATGTTCCCCAAGGCGTAATAAATGCTGTCTTTTCTGCATCTTCTTCGTCCATCAGGATCTGATGATAATCCATATAACAATCCATAGAAGACCCAATCTCATGTTTGGCACAGTTTTCAATTAATATGTGGATGTTTGGCAATGACAAATTATCCTTCGGACTTGCTTTGTTGAGTTCTCGATAATCAATACACACCCTAGTTTTTCTCTCTTTCTTCGGAACCGGTACAACATTGGCTAACTTGATGGGATATTTGGTGACCCGTATGACCTTTGCTTCAAACTGTTTAATGGCTTCCTCTTTTATTTTCACACTGATATCTGTTTTGAATTTTCTCAACTTTTGCTTGATGGGTGAGCATTCCGAGTAAGTGGGTAATTTATGAACTACCAGATCGGTACTTAGCCCCGACATGTCGTCATATGACCATGCAAATATATCTTTGTATTCATGAAGAAATTTTATCAAGTCCTCCCTGAGTGAGGATTCCAGATGGACGCTTATCTTTGTTTCCCGAATATTTTCCTCATCCCCCAAATTAATGGACTCTGTCTCATTCAAGTTTGGTTTGGGCTTTTCTTCACATTGGCTCAAATCTTTACTAATTTCTTCCCAAACTTCCTCGTCATCATACTCCGCCTCATTATTGTATTCAATTTCTTGTATTACTATTTGATTATCAAGACTGGGCTGGGAATTCCTTATGCATGACACATCTTTGAAATCAGCGTAAAATGGACTATAGAAGAAAATAAAAGAAAAGAAAATAAGACTATTAGGAATGGAGGAAGAAATAAGTTGCATTTCATTAAAATTTCAAAAGATAACAAGGTTTGACACGTTTGACAGGACGGAACATAGAATCTGTATTACAGTCTTGAAATAAAATAGATTTTAAAATTGAACATCAAAGCTAACTACAACAACTCCCTTCTAGTCGGAAGAGGAGTAGCTTCCCAGTTATTCAGCTTGGTCTGGGATCCAACAAATTGGACATCATTTTTACTTGTGCCCTCAGCCGCTTCTACCATGTTCACATCATCAAATAGTTTTTCAAATCTTTCCAGCAGCTCCCTGACTGGTTTTATCTCTGCTAAGCTGGTCATGACCATCGCCGGATGCTTTTTTGTACCAGGCCTGACGAATGAATGGGAGAGTTTAGGGATAGGCTTAAGGAGGGTCCAACTATTTTTTTCAGTTTTCGGGCTCTTTTTATGTCGGCAATGGTCGGCTTAAAACCCAACCCAAAAATGTCAATGATTACCGGAAGAGATACGGCTATGTGATTCCCTGTAGTGCAGCTCCTAACCCTTTCCCAAGGAGAAACCCATTTTTCAACATCTCTGTAGCAACCATAACTGATGCGGAAGTTATCTTGGGCACTGGAACGTTCTCACCTTCAGATATTTTATCCACAGATATAGTGTCCACCACTTGGTATACCTAGGGACCTTTATCGCCCTCAATTTCTTCAAAAGGCGTGATGGTGTTGCAGGAATTATCTTCACCATGAACTACTATTTCTTGATGATCCCACTCGAACTTTACCATCTGATGGAGTGAGTAAGGTACAGCCTTTGTCGCATTAATCCATATTCAACCCAGTAGGAGATTATAGGATACAATAACGTCCAAGACTTGAAATGCCATGGTAAACTCTACTGCTCCGATAGTATGCTCCAATATGATATCTCCAACAGTGTTCTTCCCGCCTCCCTCAAATCCTCTTACACATATACTATTCTTATGGATTCTTTCGTGATCAATCTTGAGCTTGCCCAGAGTAGATAAAAGGCATATGTTGGCACTTGACCCACTATCAATCAACATGCGGGTCAGTACCAAATCTTCACATTTCACCGTAAGATATAAAGCCATGTTATGCTCTGTTCCCTCTATCGATAATTCATCGTTTGAAAACGTTACTCTGTTCACCTCAAAGATTTTATTGGTGATCTTTTCCAAATGACTCACTTTAATCTTTTCCGGCACATGAGCCTCATTCAGGAGTTTCATTAATGCATTACGGTGTTCATCAGAATGAATCACCAAGGACATCAGGGATATTTGCGCTGGCCTCTTTCTCAATTGCTCCACTATCGAATTGTCCTGAGCTTTCATTTTCTTCAAAACTTCCTCGGCCTCTTCCTCAGTAACAACTTTCTTTACATTGTGCGGATTATCTCTAATGAGTTTTGCTTTTCTTAATTCTTCGGGAGCGAAACACCTCCACGACCTGGTTAATCCGTAGGTTTCACAAATTTCATCTTGATCTCCTTTCCTCTATACATGATGGTCACTTTATTGTAATTTCATGGCACAGTTTTGGCATTCACAACGAGCATTTGAGTAAACGGTTTGATAATGACTGGCTCTATCTGCGCCCCTTTTACAGTCAATATAGGCTTTACACTTGCTCCTGGCACTATCCCCTTCACTGGCTCGGGTTCTGCTACCACCACTGGCTCTTTCACTATTGCTTTCTCGCTTATTACTTTCTCCTCTGCCTTTATTCCGCTTGCCTTGATCATCATTACAACTTGAGAAGGATTCTTGCAATCTCGCCCTTGTATCACTTCTATCATGTGGGTCTTATGATGTACATGTAGAGGGTTTTGTGTTATATTGGGAGCCTCGGGAGCCTGGACTTCAATTCTTCTAGAATCAATAAGCTCTTGTATTGAAGTTTTCTGATGCCAGCACTTTTTGGTGTCATGTCCTGGAGTTCCTTGCCAATACTCACAACTAACAAATTGGTCCAAGTACCTCGGTGGTGGGTTAGGGATTTTGGATTCTATGGGGTTTAGCATTCCGAGCTGCCTCAGTCTATGAAAAATACTAGTGTATGATTCATCTAAGGGAGTAAATGTTTATTTCTTTGCGTCCTATCATTCTTTACTCCAGGATTAGGGCGGAAACCTGTTCCACCAGGATTTTTATATGTTTTGGGTGGTGGGTATGTGTTCTGAGTGTGGTAGGTATTATGAGGTGCTGGTGATGTGGGCGAGGTTGATGGTAGTATGGATTATGACTCCTGGACCAAGATCTCCCTTCAACAACTGCTACATCTTCCTTCTTCTTTTTACCGAGAGCTCCACCGGTGCCTGTTTGGATTTCCTGGGTCGTAGCTTTTATGGCTGAATAGCTCATAATTTTGTTTGATCTAAACCCTTCCTCAACCATGCTCCCCATTTTAACTACCTCGTTAAATGTTTTCCCAACGACGGATACTAAATGCCCATAGTATGTTGGTTCCAAAGCATGCAGAAAATAGTCTACCATCTCTCCTTCCTTCATAGGTGGGTCTACCCGAGCAGCTTGTTCTCTCCACCTAAAGCCGTGTTCCTGAAAACTTTCTCCCGTCTTCTTCTCCATCTTTGTCAGTGACAGACTATCTAGAACCATCTCCAAGTTGTACTGGAAATGATTTGCAAATGCTTGAGCCAGGTCATCCAAAATAAACCATCTGACATGGTCTTTCTTGGTGTACCATTCCAGAGCTGATCCGCTAAAGTAAGCCATGAGCAACTCATCTTTTCCACCGGCACTGAGCATTTTGCTGTAGAAACCCCTTAAATGTGCTACTAGGTTGTCGTGACCGTCGCACAGATCAAATTTTGGTAGCTTAAATCCTGCTGGCAACTGCACCTCAGGCAACAGACATAAATCCTTGTAAGCTATGCTCACTTGGCCACCCAGGCCCTGCATGTTCCGGAATAATTGTTCAAGGCTTTTCATTTTTCTGATCATCTCTTCCTGTTCTGGATTTTTAGGTGGTTTTTCCTCTTCGGCCATGTCGATGAGAGGAATATAGGAATCATGCTATTGGAAAGTAGGTTCTGGGGGATAATAATGATTGTCTTGGACGTGAAATAATGGTTCACTAGATGATTTGTGTAATGTGGCTAGTGGAGGGGCCACATATATAGGAGCAACATGTGGTGGTGGTGGTGGTGGTGGAAGTTTTTTAGGAGGTGGAGGAGGTGGTGCTTTTGAGGTGGTTGCATAGTAAGGTGGGTATGTGGGATAAGTAGGGGATGAGTTTACGGTAGGTGGGTCCTGTGCTTGGACCGGTGGAGGGAAGTAAGTAGGATTGGCCGGGTCTGTGGGTAAAGGTTGTCCCTTCGCCCAGGCCTGATACATCTCATCCATTTTCTTTTGAGCTTATACATCTCCTCTTTCATACTGCCCATGTCCACTACCTCATCTTCCTGTGCTGGATCCATAATTGTGGCTTCAATTTCCTGAGTAATTGCCCTTGTCATATTCTTAGAATGAGTGTTGTAACGATGGGTTGCTAGAATGCCAGTTACTAACCACCTATCTGTTACTCAAAAGCAACAAAACTTGTTAGTTGTTAGGCAATAATGGGTCAAAAAATCACATATTACATACACAATTTTGCCTGGCAATATGCGTGATCCCGGCCTTATTGTTTTTATGTTGTCTTTTCTCTTTCTGCCAATTCTTTTGTTTTGGCTTTTCTTCTTTTTCTCTCTTTTTTTTCACTTTTTATCACCACCAACGTTCCTTTTTTTTATTGATCGATCATATGCATTTGCCTACCGCATAAGTACTTAAAGAAAAAGAATATCAAAGACAAATTTTGGGGATTTTCAACTTTAGTAATAACTAACATTGATTATAAAGATAAAATCCAAAATGATAGTTGTGCTACAATCCTCTAATAATGCAAAATAATTGAAAAATACAGACTCAAAATGCATAACCTAAGAATACATTAAATATCCTAGTGCCTGCGGGACATCGTTCGGTCTCGCCGCGCGCCTATATGCAAGTCCCCTTTGGAGTTTATCTAAATCTCTCATTATTTGCTTCACGAATATCATAACTGAGGCGAAGAATGTGGTCTGGGTCATATCTTCACATATATGGCATTTCCCAGTGATATAATGAGCAATGTTGACAATTGTCTCTCTAATCATTCCTTTTTCTTGAAGTAACCTCCCTAATTGTTCGGCACGTGCATCCAGAGTTTGTTGGCTTTTCTTTTGAAGCTGCTACAGTTCCATTTCTAATCGAGCCATGGCTATATAGCAATGTTCTCTTTCCATGCCAAACTCTTTCACTTGTT
This sequence comes from Nicotiana noctiflora, assembly GCA_032618575.1. Classification (NCBI taxonomy): domain Eukaryota; kingdom Viridiplantae; phylum Streptophyta; class Magnoliopsida; order Solanales; family Solanaceae; genus Nicotiana; species Nicotiana noctiflora. The sequence continues at coordinate 26,354 of JASVEL010011139.1, forward strand.
TGCTACTTTTAACCTCGGCACTGGCAATCTGTTTCCTCAACCGAGCAACTTCGACATTATGTTCTTCATTCAATTGTTGGATCATACTAGCCCTTTCTTCAGCATTCCTAGCCAATTGCTTTCGAACCCTGATTAATTCTTTTTCGGCTTTATCCAGGTAAAAACTGTAATCATTCACCTTTCGTCACAAATTATCAATCAGTTTTTCATCCCGGGCATTTTGAATAGGGGTTTCAGTTGCTGTTCTAATTTTCAGAATTTGGGCTTTTAGGGCCTCTTTTTCTCTAATCTGTTGCTTCTTTTCACCC